>MU185947.1:0-13973 GCA_016904865.1 Pissodes strobi
TGAGTTTTAGCCTATATTCAAGCACACCATTCACTGAATCTGATAATGAACTTTAATTTGACATAATATATCATACGATTGCCAAGAAAATGAGTAATACCATAATCTGATATGAAAGGTGAACTACAGTTCGCGACTTGGCAACGCGGAGGGGTAAAACACGTCTAAAAAGGAAAATATTTAAGTTTATTACATTATTGGCGAGCGACACTTTTAATACCGGAGTAGGCATCTGTTGCGTAGCTATATAGATCTGTGGTTGTATCCTTTCGCTAGGAGCAGAGAGACTTGACAAATTCTCGGTAGATAACTTGATAACTTCAATATCTTTCACAAATGTCTTCGCTGTCTGTAGGATAGGGCAGGACTACAGAGCAGCTCTTCTGACCTTGTTTCAGTGGTTTACAGCCCTCCATATTTTGTACAGAAATATATAACGTTGAATCATCGTTCCGCGCAATATATTTATGTATTGTTGGAATAATGGAATAAAATTCTGTTAGATTATCTAATACAGGGATTGGGTATATATGATATAAGGAATATGTTTCTGGTTCGACTAGAGGGATCTTGAGAATGAATACTACTTTTGAATCAGATTGACAGGCTTCCAATTCGATTATGTCAATATATTGAGCTACAGTTGAAGTATAGATAGGTAATGGAAGATTATTTTTTGTTAGCGACTGTGAGATTTGTTGTAGGAAATTAATCAGATCTCTTTGGGTGATTATTAAGCAGTGTAATATTTTTAATCGCGAAAACGCTATTGCATTTACACGCCATTAAGGGATGTCTCCAAGAAAGCATAGATTTCCATTAGTGACTCACATAAATTTAATGTGTTTATTTGGGCGTCGTAAGACGCAAGGTCATCGCCGTCCATTATCGATCTTTGAATTCCCCCAATGTCTTTATTGAAGGTTTCTTCGTCTATTGGTAATTGTTGAATGGTTGTTTTAAAATTTCTTATCACGAAAGTAGTGACGGAAATTTGGTTTTTAATAAAATTTCAATTTGCCTTTCATCTTGGGTGACTTTGTTGATACAATCATTAAAATATTCGCCGTCTGAAGCAAAGGATTTCCCGTGATGGATTTCCAGATTGTACCTATGCGGTTTGCAATTCCGCTTCTGTTTCTCTGGGCTGTCTCTCAAGGCTTTCTTGAGTCTGCCTGATAATGCTTTAGCAGTACTTGCGGAGTGTATAAATCACTCGTTTCTATCTGGAATTTTCCCTTCGTTTTTAAAAATAGCGACTGTGATACCCTTATATAAGGGAGGCGACTCAAATTGTCCTTCCAATTTTAGGCCAATATCTTTATTACCTGCTCTTTCGAAAATAGTTGAGAGACTAGTAAAAAATCGGTTACTTTCTTTTCTAAATAAATATAATTTAATGTGCACAGAACAATTTGGTTTTCAGGAATCAAAAAGCACAAATGACGCCATTTTTTCATTTCTTGAAAGTTTATATTTTAGTCTAAATGATAGTGAGGTAGCCGCGGCGGTTTTCTGCGACTTGTCGAAGGCATTCGACTGTGTGGATCATAAAGTTCTCTTGCTCAAGCTCGAAAAGTATGGGATAAGGGGAAAGGCTTTGGAGTGGTTTGAATCATATTTATCTGGGCGGCTCCAAACGGTAAGTTTTAAAAATAAGTCTTCCAAACAGCTGGAAATTCGAGCAGGAGTTCCGCAGGGATCTGTCCTTGGTCCGCTATTGTTTTTAATATATATTAATGATTTACCAAGTATTACAATAAAGGGTAAATTTACTCTGTTTGCGGATGATTCAACCATACTTTGGACAGGCAAACATTTGAATGAACTTGAGTCAAATGTTAAAGATGATCTGGTCGTGGTAAAAAAATGGACAGATGCCAACTTTTTATCTCTCAACATCAAAAAGACAAACATTCTTACTTTTAAATGCAATTTTAATGAAGTAACAGTTGGAGACCAAGTGATAAATAATGAAAAAGTAAGCAGATTCCTGGGTTTATACATGGATGATAGATTAAAATTTGAATCACACATTATTAACCTAAGCAAAAAATTGGGCTCCAGCTGCTATGCGATTAGGGTAATTTCGAACAACTTGAATTTCGCTGCTACAAAGACTGCATATTTCTCCCTAATTGAGTCACACTTAAGATACGGCATAAGCTTTTGGGGTTGCTGCTCCCAGCATTTATTTAGCATAATATTTGTTCTGCAGAAAAGGGCCATTAAATATATGTGCAGGGCCAGAATTAGGGATTCTAGTAGACCGCTATTTCTATCCCATAAGATCTTGACCTTGTCCTGTTTGTTTTTGCTGGAGACATCTTGCTTAATCTATAAGAAGTTCAAGAATGAAATTGATTCAACCCCAGTGCGTTCCACTCGCCAAGCATTTAAAATTAATTTACCTATACCTCATTCCAGTCAAACTAAAAATTCAATATTCTACAACGGTAAAAAAATATTTAATCATCTTCCGCTAAAAATTAGAAAAATTCAAAATCTGAAAATATTTCGAAAAGAGGTAAAGGCTCTCTTAGTTTCTAAGGCTTATTATACCGTAGAAGAATTTTTCCGCGATACTCTCTAGTGTACCTGCATTGATATATGTTCCTTATTTCAGCGTTCCTCGTTTTAGTGCGATTTTAATACCTGACGAACATGTTGAATTTTTAGAAAACTATAGACTAATTAAGTTTGCTTTGTTTATATTATTTAGGATTGCAATATTATGGAGTATACCAATTTACCTAACGATACCATAATGGTTGAGAAGCTGGTCAACGGCTGATATTTGTATTGTCTAATATGATGACCATTTAACTTAAAATGTAGTGTAGATATTCATTGGTTGTCGCACTCATGTTATTCTTTTTTTTGGTTTTGGTTTGGGGCGCACCAAACACCAAACACATTTTAAAAAATCTCTGTTTTTGTTTTGTGGCTTTGTAAATAGGAATGTGATGATTCTTTATACAATAAAGCTTTTTTTGACTTTGACTTTGACTAAACACGTAGTTTTTTTTGTATCAGTGATTATTTCCGTATACTTAAGATTAACAGAGTCAAATATTTGATTGAGAAGGCTGACATGTGTTTGTACTTTCAGGATGAATAAAAGCGTCTAACAACCCTTCCATGATTTTGTCGTTATTCGAGATTGCTTCCTCAAAGGGAAGTAGATCTTTATATACAAGGAGTGTCCGTTTTTCGTTTGATATATTAAAGGAGCCTTCCTCATGGAAGAAAATTCCATTGTTTATAGGTGTTACGGAGAATTGGGAAAAGGCAATCGGGAACAGCCCGAATAATCTAGTATCCAGCTAGTCCAAGGAACGACTTGATGTCTTTTGGATTTTTTTGGTTCTGAAAACTTCCGAACGCATTCTATCTTTGAAGGATTTGGTTTGACACCGTCTTTGGTGACGAAATGTCCGAGATAAGCGACTTCCTTCCTTAGGAATTCGGATTTGTCTGGTTGGATTTTCAGGTTAGCTTTTTGAAGACGCTTAAATACTTAGTCTATCGATGTGTTCATGGATAGTTGGTGAACAGATAGATAATTATGGCATCCATATAGACTAAACAACGCTCGTTTTGGATGCCCAAATGAATATTGTTCATGACACGTTGGAAGATGGATGTGGCATTTTTTTAATCCGAACGGCATACAAATGAATTCGCCTGCTGACCCATCCATAGACGCGTTTCGCCGTATAACAGCTCGTCAGTATGGTTATAGGGTCAGCAGATGAGAGAACGGTAGTTGAGGCTTTAAACAAACCCAGCGAAATTTAAACCAGTAGTGTGTTGTAGCCGGCGCCACCAGAACGGAAGGTACAAAGGTACAAACTTTCTGATGCATTTGTCTAGGTTCACGTGACATACACAGGTCAAGTAGTAGCCAATAATTACTATAGTATAGTACTGTCTATCTCCGATAAACTTAGCAGGTTACGGATAGATGGCGCCGGCTACAACACACTACTGGTTTGAATTTCACTGGGTTTGTTTAAAACCTCAAGTACTGTTCTCTCATCTGCTGACCCTATAGCCAAAAAGAGTCTAAGCTAGGGAGCAGACTAGTGTAGGTGGCGACGGTGGCGTTGACTTGATCGATTACATTCGTGCCATGCCTTCGCGATGCAATCAATTTGTCGCAAGAGCCCGCGTGGTCTAGATGGTTAGGTCTCAATTCGGCGCCTACCACGATACACATATAACGGTATGCTCTTGCGCAGGCAGAACCTCCCACACAGAACCGTATGACGTCACCCGGGAACAACGCTTTCGATTCTGCTATGTAAGCGTGTATAGAACATATGTTTTGAAATGCAATATTCGCAGTTTTGGGGAATTTTAAAGGACATTTTCGATAATAGGTACTTTCCTAATTATACGTGTACGTGTGTTAACTAAATAATAAAAGCATTTTCATTCCATATTTATATTACTAATTATAATTGATATATTATACATAGTTTTACTCTAGAAAATAATTTAAATCTATAAATTGTTATTTAAGTATTATTTCAACATTTGAGAAAAAAAGTCGGGATGAGATCGGTTGATGTAATGTTTATACTTGATGCGTAGAATCGAGGGGCACGCGGTCATGATAGTATTGTTTTATAGTTCATTCCTTCATAAATTATTTTTTTTCTTAATTTAAAAAAATCACGTAAATTCAAATATTCTGTACGCCACTGAAGTAGATCAGCTGAGCAAAGTTCTTTTTGATTCTAATATCTTAGCCCATAACATATCCAAAAATAATTAAAAAAAAATCCCTTGCAAATAAAAAGTCATTAGGCATTAAAAAATTATTCAATTTAATTTAGCCCAAAAGATATAGTTTTACCAAATTTAAAGTATAATTTTAATTTTCTTTGTATTCACCTCATTATTTAATAGTCAATATTCTGAACCCTTTCACATATTTTTTGCCCATTTTTACATATTTATTTCATTTCCACTGAAGTAGACTCGGTTTGCAAAGTACTTTTTGATCCCAATACCTTAAGCCATAACATATCCAAAAATTTTTGAAAATAAATAAGTTATTTTTACATAATAATTTTTTTATCATTCCATTAAAAATGTTTCAGTGTTTTGATTTTTTTTTTGTATAAACTAGCAAAACAAATGAGTTTTTTCTTTATTTTACATTTTCAAGATTTTGTTGGTTTCTTTCCAAGAAATCTTGGACTTGAGAACTATTTCTTGTCTTGTCTTGAAAAACAAGGATCATTTCTTGTCATGATCTTGTCTTGAAATTTACAAATGAAAAAAAATATTCTTCATAAAACTGTATATGTAACTTAACCTTAAAAAAAACTTAAAAACTAACGGGGTTCGAACTCAGGCCGCGCCGCTCCGCCGATAGAGCCGCCGCGCGCCGAATCGAGACCTAACCACCTAGACACGAGAGTTGTTGGAACAGAACGATTGCATCGCGAAGACATGGCGCGATTAGGTGCGCAAATCAATGAGCTTTTGCAGCGCTACAGAACCTAACCGATTTTAGCACCCTGGTATCATCGTATGTGAGCATGTATAAATATTCCTCTCGGCGCGCGTTAAGAAGTTTCACTTCTATCACACATGTTGCTTTATTTTTTTTTTTACTTATTTAAATTTTAGCAAATATTTTTTAACTACTTAGTGTCTGGCTGGACCGTGAACCGTGACTTGATCGTGGTATATCTAAAAAGAATGTTTAAAGAACGGAACTAAGGCGCAGCAGCACCCGAATGTCGAATTAGCGGCAGCTAAAATCACGGTACGGTACGTGAAATTAGGATCCATCTCTAGCCATAGGATCTCCCTTTACACTGTATGCCACTGCCATAAAAAATCATGTAAATCGT
This sequence comes from Pissodes strobi, assembly GCA_016904865.1. NCBI lineage: Eukaryota > Metazoa > Arthropoda > Insecta > Coleoptera > Curculionidae > Pissodes > Pissodes strobi. Next base: position 5,874 of record MU185947.1, read on the forward strand.
GGAAATATGTAATAAAAATAATAAATAATAAAGTAAAGCCTTAATAATTAAAGATACTCACCATCTTTTATGTTAATTCCATCTTCTCTTCGACAAGCACGAATTCACTGATTTGCTAACTCATGTTTAGGAAAACGAAAATATTTAATATTACTCCCTTTGGTGGTCCTATTATTGTTCTTACAAGTAGCCACAGCACAGTTCGGCATAATTATACTATAAGTTTTTAATTTAAATAATCCTATAACATATATAAACCCAAAACAAATCTAAAAATTCACTTAACTAAATAAACTATGACAGCGTCAATAGGAAATTTTTTTCCCGGTTGACGTAGATGCGCGGGTGGGTCAAAAACGAGTCTAGAAATCAGCATACCGTTATATGTGTATCGTGGCGCCTACCGGATTCAAACCCCGTTGCTTTTTTATTTTTTTTTACGGTTGAGTTTCTAAACAGTTTTTGTCTTGTTTGGGTATGTCTTGGGTTACATTTTGGTTAGCACCTGGCTAGTTTCCTTTTCTTGAGCCCCCGTAGCGAGCGGAGGGCCATGCGAAAAGTGAAATATTACTTATTGTAATACGTGCCCGAACTTTGGACTCGCTCCACCTGTCTGCTCCCTAGACTCTTGTCTATAGCCATACTGACGAGCCGTTATACGGCGAAACGAGTCTATGGATGGGTCAGAGGGTGAACAAGAACAGAAGGTACAAACTTTCGGATGCATTTGTACAGATTTGATGTAGAACTTAGCATAAAACTAGAAAAATAGAGCAGAATTTTGAGAGTTTGGTTGTCATAGCAAAATATTTACCAGAACAGTGGAAAGTTGTTCCTGTAGTGGAAAACAGAACGATTTTTGATGAAATTGCCGCTAATTACATGATAACTTCGGATTTAAATCATTTGGTTTGTATGCTTCTCTTACACGAATTTCATCTAGATTCAAAAGTTTAAAAAATAGCAATAATTTCAGTTTTTGTAATAGTAATAGGTACTCAAAATCTAGCCCATTTCCCCGGAGAAGAACTAATAAAAATAAACAATAGTTAATACTGAAATATGGTATCTCAAAACTTGAAAAGTTAAATTATTCAATTTAAATCCTTTGGCATTGTCACTCTTTTGAAACAGAAAATTCGAATGTGGTACAACTTGGAATCAACTAAGATTGAAATTAACTGTTTATGTTAATTTAATGCATATTATTTTTTTTACCAAAATATAAGAGCAAAAATATCCAAATATTTTTGTTTTGCATAAAATAATGGCATATCTCTGTGTTTTGTCAAATGCCGTCGTATTATACAATTTTTAAATAATGTTTTCTTAACCTTCTGATTAAAAAACGTATGTTTTAGTCCATGTGGAGTAACTGAGGGTAACCCAAATAAATTAGGTTTCATATAATATATGGTATTTAAATAAACAAAACTAGTAAGTAGCAAAAGAAAGCAATGTATTATTTAGATAAAATACAAAAATAAAGACAAAACTGCTAAAATATTATGAAAACAAACTTATTCAGTTTTTTTTTGGCAATCTGGACAAATATATACTCTTATTTCCTCATGGTGTATATTACAAACTGCCTTTCCACAAGTAGTACTTGATATTGTTATGTTTTTCCGGATAGTACAGGGTGTAGATTAAAACTAATTTTGACTTTGCCTCCCACTTCGGTGTCACAAGCTGAATTTTTCAGAGATGGAAGTACATGATAAGGTAACCCTTATTCCGGAGGTAATCCAAAATTAGACTGTGCAAAAAGGCACTATCATCAAAAATCCAGATATTGATACCACCGTATAGAGAAAAAATAGTTATTTTTTGGTCCAATGCACAAAAAGGTCTTTGGAGGCAGTATTTTTTTATAATTATTTTTAAAAAAATCATTTGCATTAGCTCTTATGGCCGAAAATAATTTTCAACGTAAATATCTCGGTTTCCGCCGGGCAGAAATTTAGTTAACAAGTGGTCTTTTTTAAATATACCATTTATTTGACAAAAAGGGAAGGCCTAAAAAGAAAATACTATTCTTTATAAAAGTTTCGCCTATGTCTTGACCAGGTAATAGAGCAATCCCATATTTTTTGCTTGTAAACTACTTTTGCACAGTCTAATTTTGTATTACCTCCGGAATAAGGGTTACTTTATCATGTACGTGCTAGCCGTGACAATTTTATTGAATTTATACCTCAGGTTCTTGAACATAAACTGCATCTTCTGTTTAAAGAAGCTGCAGCTTTTCTGTAAATAAATCTATTGCAATCCTGACAGACTTTTTGTTGTGTTGGACATCGAAAGCGCAAATTCCTGTTCTAAAGATTGTATAATCCAGGTGAGTACTAGAACTGAGCTCAAAAGTTATGAAATTCTATTGTGTGAAATGCAGAAATGGCGAACATATAACGAAGATGGTGCAATGCAAGGATGAGGTAGTGAAAGCCAAAGAAAAGGTTATGAGGCCAAAGATAACCATATATTGAAACTGAAGGAACAGATATTAATATTGAGAAGAGAAATTGAAGAAGTCAAAACCAAAAGTGACAACGTTAAGGAAGAAAGTAAATCAAAGGGCACCAATATAGTTGAGAAAAAGAAATATAGTGAGGTGGTCATCATCAAACCAAAAGAAGCCCAGGAAAGTTATACGAGAAAAACTTATTTTGAAAAAAGATAGACCCAAAAAACATTAAAACTGGAGTTACTCGTATGAAGTTTATTAAGGATGGAGGTGTGGCGATAAGCTGTGGTTGTGATGGAAAAGATTTGGTTGTTGTCTCAGAAAGTATGAAAACCAATTAGGTAAGGACTATGAAGTCATAGTCCCAGAAAAAAAGTGTCCAAAATTATAAACATAGAAGAGAAAAACTTGAATGATGAAGATGAGTTTATAGACAAAATGATCATTCAAGCTTAAACACGGATATATCTCAACGTAAAATATCAGTGATTACACAGTATAGAGGGAAACACGGAAAGAAAACTGTCATTCTAGAAGTAGATCCAAACACATACAGCTTAATGCAGAAAAAAGAGAGATTGTCCATAGGTTGGATGTCATACCAGTTTTTCGACCACATAAATGTCATACAGTGTTTTAAATGGAGCAAGTTCGGTCATCTTGCAAGTCACAAACTGTTATATGTGCGAAATGTGCTGGTAATCACAGAAGTGAGGAATGTCAATCAAGTAATGTAAAGTGGCAGATTGTAAATATGCTGTTGAAGTCTTAAAAATACCAAATGTAACCTTTAATCATCATGTATATGATAAAAAGTGTGCTGCATACAAGAGAATTTATAACCAAATAGAGCAAAAAATCAACTATCCTAATAATATTTATCCTAGCCAGAAATAGCAACCAAAGAATCAACTAAGAGCAGAAATACTGTACTTGAACATACAACGCAATTGGTATGGTTAATAAATGATGGGAAGCCGTTGATCTTGTGTGTGTCCGAAACCCATGTCTCAGAGGACTTCACACAGAATGAAATAAACATAAATGGATATAACACAGTCAACAGTCATTCATCAAGCAAACATACTGGGAGGACAGCGATATATATTTAAAAAATGGGCTATGCATATAAAAAAATCTTCTCACAAATAATAAGGAGGTAAAGCAAGAGGTGCATCATACTCCCAAAATAACTGACCATTCGATTATTCATGTATTTTTGCCACATGTTAATCAGAAAAGTGATACAAAAATAACATATCGAAATTACAAACAAATGAATACCGCTGAATTTCAGCGTAAATTGATGGATATAGTATGGCCATCGGAGTGTACAGACATAAATATCCTAGCGGACCGTCTAGTAGGTCATATGCTGACAACATTGAATGAACTCATACCTGAACAAACAATAAATATAAATGAAGCATGTGGCAGTAAAATGTGGTGGAACCCAGAAATAGAATATGAAATGAAAAGGCGAGATAATTTATACAAGAAAGCGATTTGGACCAAGACCGAAGATGATTGGAATAACTACACAAGTCATAGAAATAAAGTCGTATCATTAATAAGATCTGCCAAAGTAAGCTATTATAATGGTAAAATTGATGGTGAAAAATAATTCTAAAGAAATGTGGAAATCTTTAAAAAAACTCATCAGCCATAGAGGATATGTTGATAATAAAAAGGAAATAATATTTAATAATATATTGGTTACAGAAAACGACCTCTGTGAAAGTTTTAATAATTTCTTTCTAGATGGTATTAAAGAAATATCAGAAAGTATAACCAGAAATGGAACAAATGAAGAAGTTTTATATCATATAAGTTGTCAACACAAAATGGACCAATTCTGCAAATTACAACTATCCAAATTAAGAAAAATATTTAATCTTATGGAAAATAAAGAAAGCAACACAGATGGCGTAACGGTAAGAATATTGAAAACATCATTTGAAGTGATTGGAGACAAAATGTTGAACGTGGTCAACCAAAGCTTGGAGTCAGGCACATTTCCTAAAAACTGGAAGCTAACCACAGTTGTCCCAATTGAGAAGATCAGCGGAACGAATAAGTGTGAGGAGTTTCGACCCATAAATATGGTCCCACCTTACGAAAAACTACTTGAAATGTGTGTGAATGAACAATTAGTAGACTATATAGACAAAAATAATATACTTAGTGTGTATCATGCTGGTTTCAGACGCAAAAATTCTTGTGAAAGTGCCCTTCAAACAGTTTTACTCAGTTGGAAAAATGCGTTGAACAGTAGGAAATTGATAGGGGTTGTTTTTTGGACTTCAAAGAGCTTTTGCAACCATCGACAGGCAGGTTACTACTACTCAAACTGCAAAAATATGGCTTGGGTGAATCCATTGTGAGGTGGTTTGGGGACTACCTAGTGGATCGACAACAATTGACCAAGTACAATGGTAAACTCTCCTCGTCCATAGAAACAGTGTATGGCGTACCACAGGGAACCGTTTTGGGCCCCACATTGTTCATATTATACATAAATGACATTGTAAAGGCGATTCAAAACTGTAAAATCCAACTTTTTGCAGATGACACAATTATTGTGTCGGGGACAGTACTACAGAAATAATAGAAACTTTAAATATAGAACTTGAAAATTTATTTCAGTGGTTAAACAACAATGGACTACAGATAAATATACAGAAAACGAATTCCATGATTATAAAAAATAAGTATAGTAATGTAAATATAGAAAATAATGTGTTAATTAATAATGAAATTATAGAAAATGTAAATAAGTTTAAATATCTAGATTGTATAATAGACGAGAATCTTACTTTCTCCGAGCATTATAATTACTTAACTAAGAAAACTACAAAAAAAAGTCAATCTTTTGGGTCGTATATCCAGAAATTTGAGTGTATGGGCCAAATTAGCTGTGTACAAAACTATAATTGCTCGTCATCTTTGCGTTTGTTCTACCCTTTTGTTTTTAATGAATAATTCCGAAATAGATTTACTGCAGAAAAAACAAAACAAAGTGTTAAGAATTATTCTTGGTTGCAATCGCTATACAAGATGAACAGATTTGTTAGGCAGAGCCAATGTGTTGAGTGTAAGACAGACGGTAACTTACAATACAATGTTATTTATTTATAAAATGTTAAACAACCTAGTTCCGAGCCATTTAATAGAAAACTGTAATTTTGTTAAAGACATTCACCAACACAACACAAGATCAAAAAATAATTTTTACTTAGTCAGAGTCGATACTAGCTCAGGTCAAAACAGCCTATACTATAAAGGTTTAAAGCAATACAATGAGTTACCCGATTATATCAAGAATTGTAATAATGTGAACAGTTTTAAAAGAGAATGTAAACGGTATATTAGGATGTTAATTGTTATATAGTTTAGGATCAATGTAATTTGAAATTTGTACTAGCCTAGTGCTATTAATAAACGATATTATTATTTTTTTATAAAGATCCTTTGCTTACTTCTGTTATTGTTCATCCAGTCAGGATTTTTTTTTTGCATTTAGGGCAGTTATATCAATTATTTCCCTGAAGATTCTTAGTGGAACGGACAAGTGAATTCTCCCTGGTCATTTTATACCCAATACTCTACCTTTAGTTTCATTGTAATCCAAAGTCATAATGGGTTTTTTTTCCCAGTTCCTTCTTCAGATATTTTTATACTGAAAAATTGTATTGATAGAATTATGACTACTTTTTTCTCTGGGACATGCTATATTATTGGAGAAACCGAAAATAGAAGGCTTCTCCTCACAAGCGGTATTTGGGAACAACTCATATAGAATCCCTGCCAATATGCTTTTTAGTGTCAGTTAATTTTTAAATGGTTCCTGGGCTAAACGGAAAGTGTCAGTTGCTACGCTACGCCATGGACAGGAATAGCGTTTTACCATATCTAGGATAACTCTGACTCTGATTGACTTCACATCGATTATCTGACATTCACTTGGCTATTCAAAATGTAAGCGGTATCAGAGTCAGCACAAACTCAAAGTTTAATCTCATATCGACAGGGTTTACTTTTTATCTAGACTCAAATTTTCAGAAGTATGGCGAATTTCCTGTGGTTTATCGGTTAATGATATAATTCTGTCATCCGAGTTGAAGGGTCATCAAATTTCAAATGGTTGAATGTATCCTTGAACCTATTTGGTTGACTTTAAATCAGTAAAACATTAAAAGTAAATTTTTTATTCGATCGGACGAAAAACCACCTTTCCGATGTATTTTCTCACCGCAAAAGTCATGATTCCAGTATATTGCATTCGTTGCTTGGCAACATGCAATAACTCTACGGGAATAGGCAATAACTGTACGGGAATATAACATTTCCGTCCTAGGACCGGAATATAACATTTCCGTCCTATTCAAATACTTGTTTGTCAGATCTGACGTCTATCAAATAGTATATTGTGTAACTAGGGGGAAAAGCAAAACGTTCCTGGACGACTGTTGTAGTTGCTGGACGAGGCGCAGCCGAGGCCAGCAACACAGGAGTCCAGGAATGTGCTTTTCCTACGAGTTGGACATACTATTTTTTATCCGATCGAAATTAATTAGAATACGTACTTATAAATAGAGTCAAATATTACTCTAAATAAAAACGGTGTTTTAAATTCAAACTCAACATAATATCAAGTTTTGAATCGAGCGAGCTCGAAGTTTATTACGTAGCTACGGAAACTATGTTACTTTTGATAGATGTCAGATCTGACAAACAAGGCGTTTGAATATGACAGAAATGTTACATTCCCGGCCTAGGACGGGAATGTTATATTCCCGAACAGTTATTTTCTATTCTTGTACAGTTATTGCATGTTGCCAAGCAACGAATACAATATACTGGAATTATGACTTTTGCGGTGAGAAAACACATTGGAAAGGTGTCGTTTTTCGTCCGATCGGATAAAAAGTAACATTTAGCTGTAGTTTCCGTAGTTACGTAATAAACTTCAAGCTCGCTCGATTCAAAACTTGATATTATGTTGAGTTTAAATTTAAAACACCGTTTTTATTTGGAGTAATATTTGGCTTTATTTTTATAAGTACGTTTTCTAATTAATTACGATCGGATAGAAAATAGTATGTGCAACTCGTAGGAAAAGCACACTCCTGGACACCTGTGTTACAGTCGTCCAGGAGTATTTTGATTTTCCTACTTGTTACACAATGGACTATTCTATCCACCGCTCCTGATAATTGAAGTATATTCTCACGATTGCAGCCACTTAAATCAGTACTGGAATAAAAGCATTTCACCTACAGTAACATCTTTCCATTTTATCTTATTCTCAGAATGATTTTCATTCCACTTTACTACGTGATTCTTGTAGATATGTTCCATATTGTTGTGGAGGATTCATGTTTACCTTACAATGTTTGCCTTTGTCTCCACCTCTATTTACAATTTTTGCAAAGTAAAGCCTCTTCGGCTCTGGCCCCAGGGTATAAACAGCACAAGTGCTAGTTTAGTGACCCTAACGAACCTGAAAAACCTAAAAGAAATTGGAAAACGGTCGATGTTTCGAGGAACAAATCTGCCTCCGTTGTCAAGAACGAACGAATCTAAAAATGAAAATGGTTAGTAAATGCAAATAACAGTAGAAAGCTCGTGCA
>MU185947.1:28973-57274 GCA_016904865.1 Pissodes strobi
TATACAGGTCATTCCATTACAAAAACATATACGTCTTGTCGAACCTAGTAATTTACGGCGATAATGATTGTATTGGTGATTAATTATAATATTAGAAAAAAGAATTGTAATATTGGCAATATTTGCATATTATAATAGGAATTTGGCATACATTAGAATGTGTAAATTGAGCACATACAACTGTTAAATCAGTTAGGTGTCAGATATTCATAAGGACTTCACACAAATGTCAATGTATACATGTATTTATTATGTATAATTTCTGTAAAAGTTTTTTAATAAAGTTTAATTATATATTAAGGTAAAGTAAAATGTAGAAAAAAAGACATCTAATTAATGCCCAATCATAGCCAATCAGTTGATGAAACTCGTTTCTTCTGGTTTAACTGAAAGTAACAACACAATGCATAAAACTTGTGAATGAATATCAAAATGTTAAATATCTTACTTGAACTCTGACATTTCCCCTTTATTTTCAATGTTAATGTCAACTTCCACATGAAAGTCCGATTGAATTAAATAGTCATCATTACACATTTTCACATTGGATTCGCTATAAAATAAAATAAATTAATTACTTTTATGTCATTACAAACTATTTAATATGGTTATACACAAAATTTAGATTTATTTTATAAATAAATCATAACTTTGACTTTTGAGAATGAATTTATCTGGTGATGATCTAAAATTGAATGTTGATATTATTGAGTTGAACTATAAGAGTTGTGTTAGTTTGGGCACCTATTATCATCTATCACATCCGAGCTGTGGAGTAATGTTCCCAGGCCTTTCTAGCCGACATTTTTAAAATTCTATATTTCTGCTGCAGGTTGCAGAAAAATGCACTCAAGTAAGAGATGCCGAGGGAACATTGCAGGCCATTATTTTTATTGAAAAAATTATTGGTGCTCACCTGCATTTATTTTGGAAATTGTGTGATTAACACGTTGAGTACGGTTGTGAAGAAAAAAAATCATGTTGGCAGGACGGGAAATTTGTTGACACTCATATTACTCAGATAGAGCCTAATTTATATATTTTACATGTTTTAACTATTTTTTTTTTAAGTTTTTGTCGGTTATTTCATTTGTTTTTCGTGGCTAAAGGTTGATGCCTCGCCGTCTATATGCACTAAATTAAGACGGATGGATGGTGAGACATTGATGTAATGCCACATTTTTTGCGCGTTTAGATCTGTCTATTTACATTCATTCAAGCCAATGCATTTGTGCTGCAGCGACAGTTGCTGTATTGTTGCAGCACATAGCAAAACGCCCAGAACAAAATGGCACTGCATTTCATCCAAAAAGTTACTGCGTTCATTGCTTTTTTACAGAACATCGAGCAGAATAATTATAATATCATCATATTGGATATTTCTTTAGGTTAAATTAAATGCATTTATTTAGATTAGTTTTTATACCATGTTTCATTTGTAAAAAAGTCCTTTGGTTTTACATTTTGCTTGATAATAATATTATTTAAACCAAAATATAATAAACTACTAATATAACATACGATTTGTTTCTTATTTTCAAGTCCGGCTAAACTTTTCTATTACTTTAGATGGCTAAAAACGAGCTCCTATGTTTGTAGCATTATAGCGAGGTGTACTGTGAAACCACGCCGGCTTTGCTAATTTTCTGACTGTGGCATCACATTGATGCCTCGCCATCTCAAAAAGGACAAGCAGTGAGGCATCCGTTAAATGCCACACCGTACTCAACGTGTTAATAAATACACAAATAATATAGGCAATCTTATACAAGATAACATTCATTTTCTCCACAATGCAGAAAGTTGTCATTGCTGATAGGAAAGAGTAATTTAACAAAATACAACATATACGAACTTAATTCTTTCAAGTTTATTTTTTATTATTATTATTTATTTAATTATTTATTTTCCACAGAAGGCATTTTTACAGAAAATGTTTTAAAAAAACGTACTTAGGTAACTTAAATATTTAGTAATTTTTCTATGTCTCTTTTAAATATACTGCTTTTACTTTAAAATATATCACAGTTGGTTTTATTAATCATATCAGACATCCTAAATAATGGTGACTTAAAATTACTATTTCTTCTGGGAGTATCACAAGTGAGTATATGAGATTGTCTTGTTCTGGTGTCAGACATCTTCACATTGATGAAACCATAACAGGTCTCCATTTTCGATATGACCTTGCAACAACTTATACAAGGACATTGCACCACAGTACTTTCTTCTTATATTCAAGACGGAATAGCCATGCTCAAGATACCTAATAGGTATCTTATGGAACCTCTTTGGGATAATAATCATGTTTTGTAAATTGCAACATTTTCAAACATTTCTACTGGCTGGTTTCAATAGCTTTTATTGATTTTTGATATCAGGGACAGAAATTCTGGACAATCTATAAAACCATCCACCAACTTATAAACAAACTGCACATTCATTCTAACTGGACGGTTTTGTTCCAAACCCAGTCTACTGCACAAGGCCTCAATAGGAATTCTCATCTTAAAGGCGATATGCCTAAGGAACCTTTGTTGAACCCTCTCAATGAAGTTTTTATAACAAAAATAATATGGTGACCAAACTGAAGTATTATACTTTCCAAACTCGTTCTTACGAAAAAAGTATACAGTATCCTTACTGAATCAATATTCGTGAAGTCTCTAGTATTTTGCTTGACGAAACCCAACAAGTTCAATGCTTTGTTGCAACAAACACATGATCACTAAAGAAAAGACCCCCCATCAAACAGAGCACCTAAGTCGCAATTAATACTAACTACTAACATTCTCTTAAATTTCAATGTATAATCATTTCTTATCAATCTTATCATTGAAAATTGAAATACTCCTACAAAAATTGAACACTTACATTATTATCACAAAGAAAAGGGGTTCTTTGTGATTATTATTTTGACATCACACTTAGCACCACCAATGATGAACGATGAACTAATAATACACTTATTACCATAGATAAATATTAATTATTATTGCTTATTACTTATTAGTTCATTGCGCCACGGCCACCTATTCTATACGACAAGGTGGCCGTGATTGAGCCCGAGCACCAGACAAGAGTCTGCGTACACCGGTATGGATTTAATTTTTTTATTGGAATATTGCGATATTCCGGCACTTCATACATTTATATCATAATATGATTCCTATGAAACGTTGACTATTATTTCACTTCACGCATGAAACAGTGTTCCACATTATTACAATCAAACAGAACTAACCCAATTCTAACCCAAATTAACATAAATTTAAAAAAGGACTAACATAACTTTAAAAATTAAATAAAAATCTGTCCACGCATGAAACAGTGTTCCACATTATTACAATCAAACAAAACTAACCCAATTCTAACCCAAATTTAAAAAAGGAATAAACATATTAAAAAAAAATAAAAACATCTGTAGGCACTGACGGGAATCAAACTCGCGCCGTCACTTCACAAGATTCACAAGCGCAGCCATCTAATCAACCATCTTACCACTAGACCACCAGGCTCTGGAAACAATTGACCAAAAATTAGAAGCCTCGCGTGTCAAAAGGTTATGTTTATTCCTTTTTTAAATTTGAGTTAATTTGGGTTAGTTCTATTTGATTGTAATAATGTGGAACACGGTTTCATGCGTGATGTGAAATTATAGTCAACGTTTCATAGAAATCATATGATATAAATGCGTGAAGTACCGGAATATCCCAATATGTCAATGTAGAAGGGGAAATCCATTCCGGTGCACCCAGACACTTATAGCACCAGTCACCACCACAGTTTATACCGTACCGAAAACCGAAATACGGTTTATGGTATAAACTATGTCACCACACTAGACTCTAGAGACAGCACAGAATCTCCTTCGATCCGGCTATCCATCCCTCCCTGCCTTCCTCACTACGGTATAAACTGTGGTACAAGCACAATATGCACAATCCGAGATACGAGCCTGTTGCGTGCTTCGTTTTATGGTTAATTCTCGCCAGCACCACGGTATAAATAAATATATGTAGTCGCCAGCACTATCTCTATCTCTTTCTCCTTACAGGCAGTATCTTATTGAAAAGAGATATAGATAGATATATGCCGAACTGATGTTTTATTTATAAAGGCAACGCTCACTTATTGAGCGCTGGCGCAAAATATGAACTCCAGGTTCTCCTATTGGTTGAAGCACTTGGCTTCAAAACACGTGGAGAGTTGTTTAACTGATTCGGCTACGGTATAAACTGTGTTATTAGAGAGATTTTAAGCCCTTGTTTCAGCATGTCGTTATGGTTATCGTTATTGTGAGCATGGGCAGTACTAAAATGTCATCACCTTTACTTTATTCACGATAACGGTTTCCGTTAATCACGAAGAAATAAGGAAAGTGTTATCGTAATCGTTGTGGTTATTTCATGGACTGCAATGTCGCCAACGCGCTTAGAACTTACTAACATTCTTTTGAGTTTGGCGAAATTTGATTGAATATTTCCCTCATGTATAAGAAATCCCATTAGAGGAGTGCAATTCTCGGAAAATTACAGCGATAATTGCACTGTAGAAACCGAAAGAGCACAGCGATAATTGCTTCGTACGTATCTATGGTAATTCCATTGTAAACTTACGATGACAATTTATAAATAACGTCAATGTCAAGTGAATATATATTATTAAAAATGTCTCGTTTCGGATTAAAAAAAAAATCGTATTTTTGCGTCTCTTTGCTTTGTTTACAGTTACATGTACGTTTCTGTATTAAAAAAGGAATAAAAATGTTTTTTTTTTAAATCATGTCCTTATTCGGGAAATATTCCCCCGAATTACACTCGTGCATCAAAATAACCAGATAATTTTGCATTCGAGCATGTTGTCTTAGAAAAACTGCATTCAGTCATTTTCATATTTTGGAAAAAGAGCCCTCCACCTTCGGTGTCGGGCTCTTTCTCCAAAATATGAAAATGAACTCATGTAGTTTTTAGACAACATGCTGTCATGCAAAATTATCGGTAATTTTGATGCACTTGTGCAATTATTTCCGATTATTCGATGACAAATTTGAAAATGGAATATTTATAAATTACTTTAAGAAACTTAAATATAGTTTTTGCATTTTTAAACATTGTAGAGCATTATTGTTTCTTGGAATAAATAATACTATAATATTAATACTTCTAATTTGCTATGGAATTCTCACTGGTCCTGCTAATCGATAAATATGTTCTTTTTTAAACGTAAAATAAAGTGTTGCCTCATTGTCTTCAAAGTTATTCAAATCGAATTCTGTCTGAACCCGCATCATAACATATCCTCCTGTTGCAGAGAATTGTTTCGAAAAATCTCATTCATTGTGGTTGGCACCATTAGGATCATGTCTTCGAATCATATTTTCTAGAGCTTCTTTCATTTTGGCTAACGAAACTCGATAGCACGGAAAATTAAGATTTGATTAGTCTGGATGGTGTTACTATTCTCATACTATACAAATACACAAATTTCATTTGTGACATTTGTCATTGCCGTTATTTTTAAGAGGATTTTTGACATTCGTGTTAAGGGGTTTGAAATCTCTTTTATGAAAGGCGTCGCAATCGTTATCGTTAACCATAACACTGCCCAAAATTGCTGCTATTTTTAGATGGCTTAAAAACTCTCCAATGTGTTGTGTTTCCGTTAAATATACCTACCACGCCTACGAAAAGTCTTAGTAGAGACATCTCTGCAAGAAGCAAATGTAATCTACAATTTTTGTTGCTATAAATAATAAATTGGCTCTGTGGATATCGATTTTCACTTTTGCATTTTGGATGTACTATAAGGAAATAGGGGGCAAGAGAGAGCAGAAATAAACAATTAAATATATATTTTTTTCTACAGCCGCGCGCAAAATAACTTGCTAAATTCAAATCAAATCGCAAAATCGATGAATGCCGTGGATCCTTATTTTGCGCTCTAGCGCGAACATGGAAAAGAAAAATCTCACTTTTTCCGTCGAGTGTGCTATGAATGGTCATGGAAACCGAAGATAGATATATGACAGTCGTGCGTTTGTTACAGTTTGTTGCTGGCACTCCTGTTCTAAATATGCCCGAAGCCCGAATATAATATGTCAAAACTGACAGTCATTTGCAAATTTGAGAATAAGTATAGAGAAAAATGTGGATTTAATTTTAAAAAATACGGCTGTAGAAAAAGTTCTGTGTGTTTTTCGAGCGCAAAGTAAGATTGCCGTTTTCGAAAGATTACTGCGCTCCGCTACGCGTCGCGCAGTAACATTCTTTCTCAAGCGGCAATCCGTTACTTTACGCTCTAAATACACAAATAACTCTTTCTAGTCGCGTGCGCAAAGTTCCTACTATGCGCACTCATTTGCGTGCGCAAAGTTCAACTTTGCGCACGAAAACTCTTTGCGCACTAATTTTGTTTCGCATAATTGCCGTGTTTATACTCGATTTTTCAATATTTTAATGCTTTCTGCATACAATAATATTTGATATAAAATAAAATTTTAGCTGAATTTAGCGCTTTGTAAATATATATATTTTTTCTGTGACGGGAAAAACGTTTGATATTTTATCTCTGTTGCCAGGTAACAAAATATCCCTTTTTATGAAATTACTTTTTTCCCCATTGCCTACATATATACACATATATACACATAAACCAAATCACAGAATTAAATTGACAGATATTTGATTACTTTAAAATATATACACATAAATTAATCACAGAATTAAATTGACAGATATTTGATTACTTTAAAGGTTTCCTTAGCAACGCAGGTCTATTGTCACTATAAGTACAACAGCCTACCAGTTTAAAAATTCAAATTTCACATCGATAATTTTCTGACTTTTATATATTGTAGTAATATGTTTTTTCAATATTAAATCGTCGTTTTTCCCGTCACAGAAAAAAATAGTGTATTATACACGGGAAAAATATTAGATTTTAGCTCTCGGTTTTTTTGTTTACCTCCGCTTCGCGTCGGGAGGCAACACAACTTCGAGCTAAAATCTAATACCTTTTTCCCTTGTATAATAAATATCTATTATTTTTATTTTATCATTTTCCAACGTCGAATAGACAACAATGATGCCACCATGCGTATAACATCATGGTGTTTGTCAATTTAAACTTTTGCTTGTTGTTCCTGTAGCAACTGAGGACAAACATTTTCTAACGTCAGAGAAGTGTCCACGAGAGATCTAATCAGAAAATTGCAAAAAAATAAGTTTTTCAGAATGGAAGAAGAAATCCCACATGATATTTTAGAAGCCGCAAATTGGCGAACTTAGAGCTCCTGCCGGCGAAATCAAAAGAAAAATATGAGAAGTAGTATTATTCATTTGAAAAATGGTGTAAAGATAAAGGTGTGAAGACTTTAAAAGAGGAGGCACGGCACATATAACAACTACAGTGACATTATACAAGACAGTGGCGACAATCTATGTATCGATTTTTATTGGCCGGGCTAGTTTTGCCTCTTCATGGCGGACGAGGCAAAACTTTCTTTGTTTACCTCTTGTTAACGTGTTCTTTCGTATATTGGTCATCCCTTTTTGCCTTATAAGAACGTAATTATTGGTGCAACTTTAGTTTGTTGTAAATATAGTGTGGTTAAAAACATTTAAGGAGTTTCATAACAACATAAAACTTTAGTGTCTGTGTCTGTGTGTTAAAGAGTGATGGAAGATATAGCGAGTGTATATACCCAAAAACATAAATTTTTCTGGGTTTAATCTTAATTACAGTGACATGAATTCATTATCCAACATTGCGGAATATTTAATGCAAAGTATTAAACGAACATCAAAAACTTGTGATATTTGTTTACGTAGTGTAGCATCAAAAACACCTCTATATAAAAACTTTTCGAAGTTTGTAAACATCAAGATGCTTAAAGGAAATATTTTGTTCTTCTGTACTGAAATACCTAGTATTTTATTTTTTTGTTAACATGGAAACTATATTTCAAAAATATATCTCAATTATTGTAAGAGGTCAAAATATAGACGTAAAAATGTTTTTGTTGAGAAAATCATCATTTTTTATTTAAATATTCCTAACTGTCATAAACTGAAGGAAATGATTGTAAAAAGATTTGTTTTGTTTAGACTAAAAATGTATTCAAGGAAAACAAAGAATACTGATAAGCTTGCAAGTATGACTACCGCTGCTTATACTTTATAATAAACTTGTAGTTGCAAGCACCTCTATATTAACACAATGTGTTATGATAAGTCTAATAAATAACAAATTGGTATAATTTGAATAAATTATTGGTCTAAAACCTGTTGTTATTGTTATTAAGGTTTTTTTTTTTCATTATATTGGCTGCAATTACCAATCCAGAACCTTTAAATTTTTTACGTTTATTTCAGTGAGTTTATTATAACTAGTCAGTTTGTTTATTTTCTATGGAATAGTGATCAAATTAAATGAAAATAATCTGTAAATCTTTGGTATATAAACTCGGGCTCGGAATTTGTAAAATATAAGTAGTCGAATAGTCGAGTCGTTTGGTATTTTATTTAAATAATTCGAATATCTATTTGAATAGTCGAATATTCGAATAGTAGAATATGTATTCAAATTGTCGAATTTTTAAAGTAACGAAAAATGCGAATTTAGAATAGTCGAATATTCAAATATTTGAATTATTCGAATACAATTCCGAGCCATAATCGAAATATGATATTTTAAAACAAAACACATGTTATTATGTACAGCAACATACACGGATAGAGGGCCCAAAAGTTAGATGACAAATGCACTTAAAATGTCGTTTTTCGACAAAAAGTCATTCTTGATAAATAAAGATCCTGCTTCCCGCAAAAACAGTAAAATACAGTCTATGAAGCGAATTTTGAATTTTTTTTATAGAGTGCTCAAAAACTACGAAAACATGACTTTTATAGTCAAAATAATTTTGAAAATGAGTTTTTTAAAACAGCAAATTGAAAAAAATTTAAATTTAAATTAAGAACAAAAAGCCTTGTATGATAACTGTTCCACAGAAAACACGAATAGTCGAATATTTGGACAGTCAAATATTCGAATATCCGATTAGTCAAATATTCGAATTTAAAATAGTCAAATATTCGAATACAATTCCGAGCCCTAATATAAACACTAGTAACATTCTAGTCATCTAATCATACTTAATAAATTAAAACCTTAAGAAGCATCTTTCTTCATAAAACTTATTTACTTAATGACAAAGTAACCTACAGTATAAAAAAATTAAATAGTTATAATTAATTATTGAATTTATTTTAAAAAATACAAGCCTAAATAGTATAACAATAATTATTATTAAATTTGTTCTGAACACACTACTTTTATTCGTAACGGTGATATTTTATCGCAGCTATCCGGATTTTCTATAAAACAGACTAAATTAAAATTTCGTTTTAATCAAAATTTTATGCGAATACAATAATAATGAAAAGCTAATACCGTCCTAGCGGCTGGTTTTTTAGAAGCGCCATTTGAGTCGTTGCAATCGCGGCCGTCCTGGATTAGCTGGCTCCTCAATGCGCACGGGTTTTAATGTTACATCTGTTTACATATTCCGTCCCCACATTTCCGTCCTTCCGTCCCTTTTGCCGAAATTTACTCTTATACCGCCGCGTAAGATGTTTACACATCAAAAATGAGCGAGTCTGTTAGTATTCGAGCGAGACACTGATGTGTACGCATATCCTAAATCGACATGTGCAAATATTTGAGCAGACCTCATAAAATCACTGCGCGTGGTTATTATGTCACAGCCGTTTACACATATCCGTCCCCATCCGCATGCACATTTCCGTCCCATTTGCCGAGATTTACCCTCATACCGCCGCGTAAGATGTTTACACATCAAAACTAACCGTAATAATCAACGCGAGCGAAGCCGCGGGTAAAAGCTAAAAGCCTCCTATGTCCTTTACTATATTCTTGAAAACAGCTGTACAAAATTTAATGATAAGTAGTTTACGCGTGGAAAATAGGATTAAAACTAACCGTAAAAATGAACGCGAGGGAAACCGCGGATAAAAGTTAAAAGTGTCCTATGTCCTTTACTATACTCTTGAAAATATCTGTACAAAATTTCACGATGATCGGTTGACTAGTTTATGCGTGAAATCCTAAGAAACAAACAAGCAAACACATTCGCATTTATAATATTAGTTATTCGCATTTATAGTATTAGTTATGATTCTTTAATAATACTGACTGGCAGCTTCAATATGAGTGGATTAATTCACTGCACAAATTCGACACGAAAATCTAATGCCATCAGGATTAACATCAACCTATGGACACAGCTTATTCACTACCAGCTAGTCATCTTGGGCCGGCATCCTTTGATTTGGGAAAGTCAATAATCAAATTTTGCAAATTTTAGAAGAGGGCCATGACTCAATATTTTAAAGGTTCGTTTAATTTAAAATATGCCTTTTAATCGTCTAAAATCCGTTTAAATACGATTTTAAACGGCAAAATTGTATAAAAATCCAAAATTTCATTTTCAATGTATCCCCCGGTTGCATCATTGCGAAGGACTGTGAATTTTAACATTGAAAATGTTTCTGTTTTCCTAGTATAGGGCTTCAAATCGTGAAAAAGTGCATGCTAAATTTGCCACATTCATGACGTCATACGCGTGAGAGATCGTGTTAGTTTGTTTATTTAAACTTAAATATAATTATAACGTATTGGAATCGGTTCAAATACCTAAAATAAATTTTAACTAACTGAAACTAACCCAAAGTTTATTGAACGACTAACCAAAACTAACCAAAAGCACCAAAACGGACTAAAACGTATCGGAACAGGTTTCAAAAATTAAATCAACGTAGGGAACCGGTTCACGGGACTAAAATAATTTGGAACTAACTGAAAGTAACAGAAAGTTGATTGAATGACTAAACAAAAGCAAATAAGAACACCAAACCGGGCTAAAACGTATCAGAACAGATTACAAATGCTAAGGTAGGTTAAAACTAACCCCCATTAACCGAATTGTGGCGACTAATTAAAAACATTAAAATTGCTTATAACGTACCGGAACCGGTTCAAATGACTAAAATACATATATTAAAACTAACTGAACTTTACTGAAAGTTGAACGACTAACTAACCAAAAGCACCAGAAAGGAACATATCGGAACATATTAAAAATATTAAGGCAAGTTGAAACTAATTTTAATTAACCGAATTTTGGCGACTAAGAAAAATTAACCAAAACATTAAAATTGGTTATAACGCATCGGATCCGGTTCAAATGATTGAAATAAATTAAAACTAACCGAAAGCTGATTGAATAAAGTGCAGTATTTCCGAAACTATTAGCGCCACAACGACTTATTAAAAAGATGAATTTTTAGATCTACGTTTTGCTTGTTCATACTTATCATTTCAGATCAGCGTTTACCCGAAAATTTCAGAAGAAAAACATTTTTATTCCCAAAATTGGATTCATAGTCGTTTTTCCCGCAAACAGTTAGATATAAAGCAAATAAGTATATTCCAAAAATATGTAAAATTACCAGATCTACAATTCTTGTCTGATACACTTTTCATGTCGTGTAAATTCGGAAAAACTAAATTTAGAAATGATTTTTGAATCAAATTGAAAAAGTACCATTTTTCACGAAAGGCCCGAACCCTTTTTAAAAGACCTCGATATTTCATGTAAATTTATAAAGGTATACGTAGTAGTTATACGCAAATAGCATACATTCTTTCGAATGGTTTCGAAACATTCGATGTATTGCTTATAAAACGTGAAAATGCGATATTTCACATATTTAGGCTGAGAAAACGCTAAATCCAACGTTTCCAGTCAATTTCATACGAAACGCCTGAAACCTACATGATCTCGAAATTTTACGTAGATTTCGAAAATCTATCAGTTGATGTCAAGGAAGTCACAAGTTTTGGTGACTAACCAAACACATTTAAAATGCTTATAACGTATCGGAACCGGTTCAAATGACTAAAATAAATTGGAACTAACTGAACTTTACCGAAAGTTGATTGAACGACTAACCAAAACTAACCAATAGTAACTAAAAGCATCAAAACGGGCTAAAACGTATCGAAATAGTTTAAAAATATTGAAATAAGTTAAATCTAACCCAAATTAACAGAATTTTGGTAACTAACCAGAAATAACCTAAAACACTAAAATTATTTATAACGTATCGGAACTAGTTAAAATGATCAAAAGAAATTAAAACTAACTTAGATTAACTGACAGTTGATTGAACGATTAACCAAAACTAGCCTTAGTTAGTTTTAACTTATTTCAATATTTTTAATCTATTTCTATACGGTTTAGCGAGGCTAGTTTTGGTTAATCGTTCAATCAACTGTCAGTTAATTTAATTTAGTTTTAATTTATTTTGATCATTTTAGCCAGTTTCGGTTATAATGTTCGCGCCCGGATCGAATAAAGTAATAATAATCGTTTCAGTTATTGCTGCGCTAATACCTGAAACAGGAATAACAGAATCTTATCTGTTCTTCAGCTTTCTTATCCGCTTCCGTGCTTTACCATCAGACGAAGAAGAGCTTGATGTTGAAGAACGTCGCCGTCCGCGTTTCGGCGGTGGGGGCGGCGTATAGGCGCGGGTCGTTTCTACCTTTACACCACCCATAATAGTAAATACAGTCTCACACAATCACGTGAACTAGAAATTATAAGTAACAAACCAACACAAAAATGTTTTTTACTTTTTAATTGGTTCATCTTTATCAATCATTATAATTTTTTTTTGTCTATTAAGAAAATTCTAAGTGCTCTTGTGAAATACTGTTTAATTATGAAACGTGTATAAAGTTAAGGCACTTGCTTCATATATTTGGCTATTTGGATCATCAACAACTGTTTTCATTATTATGAAATAACAGAGATACGTGATGCGAGGAAACAAAACATGTATGTAACGCAAACAACAAAAATGTTCATTATTACGTATTAAATAATACAAACACTTTATAATCTGTGTATTTACTTATGAATAATTCTCATAATAATCCTAAAGTACTAGAAAACTAAACAAACACAACCTATCTAGAATATAAAAAAATACCAAAAAATGCAGGTACTCAGAGGCCATAATTACAATGTAAAAATAATATATTTTGAACATTCTTTCCCTTCAGATGACTCTCCTCTCTGAAATCAGAGTATAACATCGGCTGAAATTAAGCAGTACATTTAATGCCAATATGGTCTATAATGTCACCTTAGCTCAAATATTCGATAAGGTCGCTGGTCGACTTACCTTTCATAGCAAAATTCATTAGAACCTGGAAATATATAGAATTTTTTTGGTTGCTCCAATGCAACAAAGTCACAAGCATAAGGTGTGTTGGAAAAAACTGTTGATAAAGCATTTTCAAAAAGGCGTTCTGTCCAAAATATCCGAATTTATCCTCAAAATGCTTCTCACACAAACGGTAGCTTTTGAGACTTTTATCACCAAGGTCTTATTTATTGATTCATTTGTCACAAGTATCAACAGCTACAAGAGCCAATTACAGATACCAACTTAAAAGTAAAGAGATCTACAATGAATAAAGTACACTTAGCCAAAAAGACAATAAACCTTAAAGTAAAAACTAAAAACTAGTATAAAATGTACACTAAAGCAAGACATCTAAGATTACATGCCAGTTCAAAAAAAAAACATTAAAATTTCAAAATTGATTATAAGATAATTAAACACTCAGAACGCACATACGAGACCTATAAAACATATTAAAAGATTACCTGGTAACTATGTCGTTTTTAGTTTATTTATGATAATTTTCTTAAATTCATTAAAACTAGTCAAGTCAATGTCTATATCAGAGGCATACAAGTTAAAATAATAGCAGCATATTGGCGAATTTTTGTAAAGATTAGTACGTGGATATGCCAAATAAAACATTCTTGAGTTGCGGGAATTTAATCTGTTAATTTTAAAAGGAAATTCTTGAAGAATATCAAGGCAATCAATTTTGTTCTTCAACATTTTAAAAACAGTACACAAGAATATTTTAATTCTCCTCTTACTCAGAGAAAGTCTATCAAACACCGCCAATAAGTGTTCATTGTCGCAACCTCTCTGGGGATAAACACCAAATTTCCTGTAGTACATGCACTTTAAAAACCTCCTTTGCACGCCCTCAATCAGTGATATCCAGACATTATATTGAGGGGACCAAATGACGGAGGCATATTCCATATTTCTCTTTTAGCTGCTTTAATTCAAGCTTCACATCTAAAGAAAAGGCACATTATTTACTTCATTATTTCATAATATTATTCAAAAGAACGTCTGAATAAAAGCTTTAAACACATTGTAGGGCGTAGTTCTTTTCATCCCTGCAAATTTGAAAGTAGAATGTTTGTTTATCTGCTAATAATATTTATCCAATATGAAAATACATACCTTGATCGATCTTTGGGAAAATGAAACAGATTTTTTAAATTTAAAATGGCGGATTCAACATGGCCGATTTTGGGTTAAATGTTGCAAGTCAATTTTAGCTGACTTCTACATATCCAATTGGCTTCAAATTTGGGTTGCGTTTGTAGTTCAAATGAAAATATAAAACTATGGTGTTGCCATCGTTTATTCTTATGAAGACAGTGGTGTTGCTTACACTTCTCACCTCCATTTAAAGCTTAGTGCTGAAGGCACTACTTAAAGAATGTCCGATTTAGTTTAAAATTGGTATTAGGGTGTTTTTAGGGACAAGGAATATAATTTTTTTTTATCAGATATTGAAAATCCAAATGGCGGTTTCAAAATGGCTTTTATTATATACTACGAATCTAAGTTTTATAAATAAATATATATTATTTACTAAATTTGTGATTTTGCTATACCATAATACCTACTAAAAAGTAAAAAATAAATAAAGGTAAACAAAAAAATTTAATAACAAGCTTTTATTTAAATGCACTAAACAGAAGAAAATAAAAATTTTAAGTAAATCAAACCCATTATTTTGTTACATTAAACATTTTTATATGATATAAAAGCTTGTCGCTAGAAATTTAAACAGAAAAATCTCGCGACAAGCTTTCATATCATATAAAAATGTTTAATGTAACAAAATAATGGATACTTCAAATTTTTATTTTCTTCTTTTTAGTGCATTTAAATAAAAGCTTGTTTTAAATTTTTTTTTTACCTTTATTTATTTTATTCTTGCGTACACGTCAGCAGGCAAAACTGCATCACACCTTTACAAATATTCGTTACTGTCAATAAAATCTGATATAAAAGCGCAAAACATGGCATATTGACGCTGTCATATGCAGGTTTATACGCTGAAAGAACTTTATCAAAGTCAAAACAATTTTTGAAGTACTTATTACTTTATCATCTGATCATTCCCTCGTTTTCTTGGGTCTGTTTATGTCCCTGAAAAAAATACACGTGCTTGTAACCGAACCATTTCGGCGTATATTTAGGATCAGAACTACTGAACAAGAAAATACGAGTGTGGTCCTAAAAATATCAAAATATTTTGTTTCTCTTTGAAGCTTACCGCTAAATCGGCGAACGCTGTTTTTTTGTTCGTGAACTCTGTTATTAGACTGCTAATGTTAGCGGAAATTTTATGACAATTCAACATATCGCAAAAGCAAAAATATCAGCCAACAATGTTCGCGGCAGTGTGGACCCTGTGTAAGTTATACCGATTTTGCGCAAAAATTTACAGATTTTGAAAGCCATTTTCTTCCGATTTAGTATTTTGACATTTGACAACAGTGGCTGCAACATTACAGCTGGAACGAAACAACTGAACAAGTAACTATTCGAAATTTTAAACCACACCACCATAGTCTTAAGCTCGGCTTATAGTAAGTTTATCTTAAAAATGCGTTTGCACTACTATCAAAAGTGCTCAAAATCCGGCTTAAAGTTAAGCTCACAATTTTGGCTGCTTAAGCCGAATATTGTGTGAATGTATATTTTGTAGGGTTATGATGATTCAATATATTATTATCTTTTTTAAGTTCGAATTGGAGAAAAAAACTTTTTGATGGATGAAGTTTTCGATGACGATGACAAAGATTATATGTTAGATAATATATAGATTGATACATCGCACATGGGTTGCCTAGCTAAATCTGGGGCCAATGCCGTTATACAGGGTGAAACAAATTCGCTTCTCACTATTGGGATCTCGTAAACGGTAAAAGATACAGCAAAGTTTAAATTGGGGCTAAGTTGCGCAATATAGTGCCCAGTATTTTGACATTTTGAAGTTTGATATAACTCGAGTACTTCTGAAGATATCCGCGAAAAACCGAAGTTTTCGATTTTTGTTTTTATTTTTTTTTCTGACGTTATTTCTGGAAATATCAAAAAAATATTAACACTTTCTGATGCAATTTTTAACGGTCTACCCAAAGATGTTGTCAGTTTTCTAAATCAACGTTTCGATTTCTCAGAACCATTAAGCCAATTTTTTTAAATACGGACCTGTAGTTTTTGTCAATTTTTTTGCATATTTAGGGGGTAATGTGGTAAAATCCATTACCAGATATTTTTAAATTGCAGGCGTTACTGACAAAATTACCGGAGGTTATTTTTTAAATTTGAGATATCAACTTAATCTGCGCCTGTTAGTATTGTAAATTGTCTGAGGTGTTCATTTTGTTAATAAATACCTACAAGTTAAAAATATCTGGTGATGGATATTACGAAATTACCCCCTAAATATGTTCCCTGATTATGGTTCTGAGAAATCGAAACTGACAACATCCTAGGATAGATCGTTAAAAAGTGCCTCTAGAAAGTGTTATTATTTTTCCAAAAATAACGTCACAAAATATTAAAACAGAATTTTCGAAATATTAGGTTTTTCTCAAATATCAAAATGTCAAAATACTGGGCACTAAATTGCGCAACTTTGCCCCAATTTAAACTTTGCTGAATGTCTTACCGTTTACGAGATACCAATAGTGAGAAGCGAATTTGTTTCACCCTGTATAATATAAATTCTAATTAACTTTCTTGGAACAACTTCCCAGATTTGTTATTAAAAACAAAAAAACGAGAGTTAGCTGAGAGAATGTGACTCAAGGAATTGGAGAAATATAGGTTGCTTACTTTCCACTCAGCCCAACTATGAAGTTGCCAGGTATAAACAGGTGAGCAAGCGTTATCAATATACCCTCATCAGTTATTTAATCGATTTTTTTATGAAATGAAAAGTTATTTTATTCCCTGCCCAACAGTATTAGGTTGCCTTGGTAAAAGTTTGTCACATCCATGGTTGCCTAGATTTTAGATGTTAGGTTTTGACTACGAGCGTGGAGAGTGACGAAGATCCAGAGAGGCAGGTGTGCGCCAAGCAGCTGCTGAGTGAAAGAGAGATTAACCCAAATTTGGGGTGATGGATTTTACCAAATTCCCCCTTAATATGCAAAAAAATAATGATAAAAACTACAGGTCCGTATTTAAAAAAAATGGCTTGATGGTTCTGAGAAATCGAAACGTTGATTTAGAAAACTGACAATATCTTAGGGTAGACCGTTAAAAAGTGCCTCTAGAAAGTGTTAATATTGTTTTGATATTTCCAAAAATAACGTCAGAAAAAAATTAAAACCAAAATCGAAAATTTCGGTTTTTCGCGGATATCTCCGGAAGTACTCGAGATATCTCAAACTTCAAAATGTCAAAACACTGGGCACTAAATTCCGCAACTTTGCCCCAATTTAAACTTTGCTGTATCTCTGACCGTTTACGAGATCCCAATAGTGAGAAGCGAACTTGTTTCACCCTGTATAACGGCATTGGCCCCAGATTTAGCTATTAACATATAATCTTTGTCATTGTCAAATAACAGATGAGGGTACACATTTCTAATACCGGATCTTGCACTAATAGGTTTTCCCCATAAAATTTATAATATGTCAAACTTTTACCATGACATGAAAAACTCTGAAGAGAGGATAATAGTAATGCTAACAAGCGGAGGCCCACTTCCTAATATCTCCAACGGTTTGTTCTGATGAATACTTCAAGAAGGATATTATGTTAATCTAAAGCCATATTCTAAACTTTGGCTGTAGAATTTAGTTCAACATCTACTGGATAAAGCATGATTCGGAACATCATCAAAAGCACTTCAAGCACCAATGACATATCGATATTAAAACCAATCTCTGTGTGCCCTAGTTAAAAGTATCTTTGTTCGAAAGACATATACCATTATTGTATCGTATTGTGAATAATAATAAAAATACCTAAATACTTGTATAACTTATTGATCTCATAAACATGTTGATTTTCATATGAAATAGGTGCATCGTTGTCATATTCATGTGTTAGATCATGTATAGTTATTTTATTAAGAATACAAAGAACAATATCATCTTTGGGAATATTAGGAAGTTGACCCCCACGTTAGCATTACTTGTTTCCTCGATTTCGCTTTTTGTTTGCAAACTTCCTTTTTCTCTTTGGCTTTTTCTAAACAAATTGTAAAACGGTATACGGAGCTCGAATTCCCAGCGTTAAATTCTGAAGCAGTTCTTAACCATGCTTATTGTTTTTTTTACTACTGGAACGACCTGTATTTTCATCTGCGATTACGTTCTAAAATTTTAAAGGAATATTAACTAAGAGCTTTCTTTTACAGTAACTCGTGAGTTCGGTTGCTCCATTGCTGTAAACTTCAACAGGCACAAAAACAGAAAACACTTATAGAAAATGTTTTAAAACCACTACAATATTGTAGATTAGCAAGTTAGATTCAAGAAATGAATAATACTGCAAGATTGCCAAGATTATTCTTGGCTTTAGAAAGCTCGGCTTAATTTAATTAGTGCAATAATTCAAACTATAAGCCAGGTTTGAAATCTTAAGCCGGCTTATGATTTATAGTGCAAACGGGGGTTAAACTGTTCCATCGGAACAGGAGAACAGATCTACACATACCTGTTCCAACTAAAAACCGGTTTTGAAAAAAATAGATCCTGTTCCAAAGCATCATTCCTAGTAATTTCCTACTACCAAACACAAAAGAAAATAATTAAAATGAAATTTAATATGGCCGTAATTTGTGGATATTATTTTGTTGTATTTTGTTTGAAAACACAAATATTTTGTATATTGCTTACTGACAGTGTGTTGAACTGTATTCTTTGAAACGAATCATTGTTTAGTGCATATACTGGGTGTGTCGAATTTGCGGATGAAAAAAAAGTCTGCCACACCCTCAAAGTAGAAATCTCACACAACAACTGGCGATGGGACAAACCGAATTAAGTAATTCGATGACAGAATGAATCGAACTATCGAGATGCTTTAGCAGTAACAAAATAAATAGTAAATACCGTCTAAGTAAATAATAGTATTCATTCACTACTGGTAAGTATCAAAGCTTCAAAAATTTGCCTTGAATTGGTGTGTACTTTGCCTTTTTAATAACGTTGTTCATCGCATTGGTAACATAAACAGCTGCCTTGGATTTGATAGCAGCTGTGTAAATATATTTCGGAAAAGTATATGCAAAAGTAAGGAAATGCAGCAGTTTCATTGGAATATTGTTGCATTAATGCTAAATTTATCTGCCACTCATTTTTAAAATTATTGCTCCAAGTCTCTTTCTTTCCACCGACCTATGTAACTCGTTTAAAGTTTTGCTGCCGTGTGTTCCACTTCTTTTTAAGTCTAAGTAACTACTGAAAATGTCTGTAATAGACCTAGATATAGTTCAGTTACGTAGATTAAGGCAACATGTACAGTTAAGCAGTTTTTAGAGGAGTTGAAAAAAAACCCCTTTAATAAAATATTTTTGACGCACACAATCAAAACAGATTCAATAACACTTATTACTTGTCCCCATTATTTTAGAAAGTGCACGAACAGGGTAGTAGTATTAGATAATTAAATAAATAAATTACGAAATACCACATTATAGAAGCAGGAAAGAACACTTTATGGAAAGATGTTTTTACAATATTGGAGAAATTGTAATGTAAGCGATACCTTCTTTATATACGGGCAACCTAATATTCGCTACTATCGTAGTAGTCTGGCAACGTTGCATCCACTTGCTCCTGAATCGCGACTACCCATCCAGCCGCAAGCCACCCTCATACGTCTTCGCTCCAAATGCAATATGTTACGAGCTAAAATTTTGTAAGAACTTGGTCCTTTCTAAATATAGGAGTTATTGACACAATACCCTTCGGCTTATTCCAATAAACATAGTGGACTCGCCTGGGAATCAGATATTTCCTTAAAGGTTTTTGACGCGATTCTTTCGCATCGCATATCGTTTTGAATAATAGTTTTAATATTTTAGAATACTTTAGAGTCACCTGGTATGTTAAAAATTTCCATTATTCTTATCACTGTCATACGCGGCATTAATTACATGTAATAGTATATTATTTTATACGGAGGAAAAGTAACTTTTCCTCCAAATAAAATATGCTGTTTTTTCTTCAAATGTCGACAAATTAATGCAAAAAGTCTCTTTTTAATAGTAATAATAATTATTATTAAAGATAAGTGGGTACGCAAAGCGGCTTAGACCGGTGCGGTGTCGGTGAATAGGCTCAGGTTGTTGCTATAGTAATGTGACATAAAGCTGTCAGTGGACACTGTCAACAATAATTATATTTTTAAAATTGCGTTTTCGATTGCGTTTTAATTCCGTATTGATAAGCAGTTATTGGGTAAGTTCGATTAAATAATAACCAATTTGTTCCTAAATTAATGATTTTTAGAAATGCAGTCACACATTGAGTGATAAATACAAATTTTAGTTTAATAACTCTTGAGTTGTTGACGCTTATTTTGATGTTTGTTTGTATTGCATCTATGTTGCTATGATAACACTTTTACCTCCGCCGGCGGAAAAGTGAACGGTAAAGCTCCGGCGGAGGAAAAACGAAACTTCACTGCCGCCTACACAGTCGAGTAATGACGGATTTACTGACGTTTGAAGAATAGTATATTATTTTATATGGAGGAAAAGTGATACTTTTCATGGCGCGCTCGTGTTTAACAGCCGAACGGAGTGAGGCTGGTAATAGAGAGCAAGCCATGAAAAGTAACTTTTCCTCCAAATAAAATATGCTGTTTTTTCTTCAAATGTCGACAAATTAATGCAAAAACATATCTTTTTAATAGTAATAATACCTAATTATTATTAAAGATAAATGGATTCGCAAGGCGGCTTAGACCACGGTCGTAGGTGGCCTTGCTTAGACCGGTGTCGGTGAATATAATGTAACATAAAGCTGTCAGTGGACACTGTCAACAATAATTATTTTTTTTAGATTGCGTGTCCGATTGCGTTTTAATTCCGTATTGATAAGCAGTTATTGAGTAAGTTCGATTAAATAATAACCAATTTGTTCCTAAATTAGTGATTTTTAGAAATGCAGTCACAAATTGAGTGATAAATACAAATTGTAGTTTAACAAATCTTGAGTTGTTGACGCTTATTTTGCTGTCGGTTTGTATGTATCTATGTTGCGATGACAACACTTTTACCTCCGCCGGCGGAAAAGTGAAAAGTAAAGCTCCGGCGGAGGAAAAACGAAACTTCACGGCCGCATACACAGTCGAGTAATGACGGATTTACTGACGTTTGAAGAAAAAATAATTTTGTACGTCTGCAACGTTTCAGGCGATATATTATTAAGATCTAAGATCATTCAGTGCAGTCTGATCTTTCAGGAAAATTAAGACATATCATTTCCTTGGTACTTTTAGGGCCATTACTTTGAACTCCGATTAGTAACTGCTAAATTAATCAGTATTTTGAATATCACACATCTATTAACGTCATACTGACATTGACACATTCAATGTTTAATTTGGCGGGCTATTCAAGTGACAAATCGGAGTTTAAATTAGAGGCTATTAGACTGTGTAAGTTTGGATATATGTACTTCTTGTAATTTTGCCTTTTCTTACATTTTCATTTGAGATAAAATTCTTTCTAGGGTTCGTTTTAGATTCTAGGGAATGACAAGAAACAACATTTGATTAAGAGTTTAATGCAAAAATACTACAAACATTACTTATATTTTCTTAAATTTATATTGGCATAGTTATTGAAGGGGAATTATACAAATATACATAGTTTGAAGAAAATTTAACATTTATTATAATTAAAAATAGAAAATATATAAATTACGAAAACAATTATACAAAGCTATTTACTACGTTGCATGCATTCAAAAGATACATAATTTAAAGTTAGATTGACGAAAACATATTTTAGTTCTTCAAATTGGGGAGTAACTTTTAATTGGCCATCGTAAACATCTGGTGGAAAGTATTTTGAACTTAAGGGAGAACATACTTGTGCAAACAAAATTGAACACAAATCTTTTGATAATTAAAACAATACATATTTTTTAATAAAGGATCCTCTAAACCAGCATATTTTTGAATTTGTGTTGCAAATATATTTCAAATGATAATATATCGTATAACCAAAGTGAAACCTGTTTAAAACTTTCATAAACGACTTAATTTAAGCTTGATCGTCTGATGATAGTTTTTGATTTTACCGGAAATATCCACCTACAGCATCCGGTTGTTATACACAGTTGTAGTAATAATCATATCATCAATAGAGTATCCAGAACAAAAATCATAAGATACTTTTTCCTTTTAGTTATTTGAATTTGGTAGTCTAAAAGTGGTGAAACATACACAATTAATGACCAGTAATATCATCATAAAAACAAGAAACTGTTACATACATTTTATATTGCAGGTATTTTTATACAGTGTACTTTAATTTGTTAGTCATAACCATAACCTAACATTTTTTGGGAAAACTGCATGTTAAATTTACAAAAATATATTATTTTTCACAAAGTAAAGTAGAAGTAGAACTATATGACAAATTGAAGCCACTGGTGTTTAATAAGACTCCCATATTTTTAAATTGAAGCATATCTTCATCACTTACAATCTAAACGTCGTGGAATTTTGGGTTAGAAACGATATGAAAGAAATTATACTGCTCCCAGTTTTCTAGATATTTTGACACTTATAATAAAACATTTACTAACTGGATGAATAACTCCTTCACTTTTCTCATTTTCCTTATAAAAAAGTATGAAAATTTAACCTGTAACCTGGGTAGTTCTTTTCAACATATTCACAATTTTTTCATAAAACGTTAAAATCCCATTATCAGATCCACACTACAAACCGGATCAGAAAACCGAATCAAAAAGAATAGGACGTACCCACTTCTTATCAAATCTAACAACCTGTAGGGATGATGAAATCCGTTAACTGAAATAGCAACTTGGTAAAGGAATCGGGAGATAATTCAAGTCAGAATAAAGGAGAACAAGCTGTTAGAGATCCTCAGAAAAAATAACGAAAATTGGGTCCTCTATGTACTTCTAAATGCTTTTATAGTAAAACAAGACAGTGCCAACGTTTAACGCAAGATATCAGAAAGAGTTTAGTTCAGATTATTTTGGAAAAATAAGGAGATCAAAAAAGTGTGCATACAATCTTTAGCTAAAAAACACCGGTCTAAATCAAATCTCCTTATGAAATACATGAGGACACCATCAACTATAAAATACCTATCTATCCGACTTAGAAACATATCAGAACCTGTCGTAAATGAAGTTCTGAAGGATTCTTCACAAGGTACAAGGTAAAAGTGACTTCGATGGTATATTGACTTTTCGCCCAAAAGAGTATAAAAGACTTTCGTTGTTAGATGGTTCTCAGCAGATACCATTACGAAAAAGATGTGGTTTGATCTAAAACAGTTGAAAAATAAATTGTGATTTTGATTCCACCGGAAACGAATTAGCTTTGAATTAAAAAATGCGACCTTAATTGTCAGGTGTAAAATAATAGTCACCGATGAAAGGTTTTACTTCTCTAAAATATACTGGATGAAGAATCTTTTATTGGAGGTTAAACATATTGGGAGCTAGGTTTGACCTCGGTCCAATACGACAACTGTTGTATTCAAATCGCAGTTAAACGTTAAAGCTGTAGAGCGAAAGTACGTGTTAAGCATGTTTCTGAAAATGAAGTAATTTTTGTGCTGCTGTGCGACTGGTCTTCGTTATCCAACATTTTAATATATGCAATAAAATTATTTAAAATAAAAACGGAATTTACAAATTCCAATTATTTAGTATATTTAGAAAATGTAAATGCCAATTTGATTAACAAATTATTTAGCTACACTCTGTGAAAAAACGCGGACCAGTTAATTTTTATTTCGCAAGTAAGATGACCCATTTCTTGGTTATTAGCGTTATGGTATTGTATTAATCGCTATAGAATGCTACTATTTGGTAAACTTATTAAATTTGACTGCAAAATGGTTCATATCACTTAAATCTCTTTTATAGTAAATGAAACTGTTTGTTGCAAACCACAAGTTAAACGAAGAGCTTCGACGTGAATCCCGGGATGCACTTCTTCGAAGGAATTAAAGTAGGTTCGGATATTTCTCTACTACCAACTTCACACGCGTTCTCCCAAAACGCCGCCCGTGATTGGAGTGGACTTTATTATTTGAATTGTATGATATTTCTAACACCTTAATAGAGACAATTATTGTCAAATTCATGGTTGTCTAACTTTAATTTAATATCTGGATCTATGCATGTCTTATAACAAAAGAAACACAGTGAACAAAAAATTAATATTAATATTGTTGAATTAAGTTCCTTCATCGTGGTATTCTGATCCCTGATCTGAGCTTGGTGTATTTGAAGACTCTTGATTTGCAGGTTTACTAGTTGTTTCGGGAGAATCGTTTGCTGCAAATAAATATGTATTTATATATTTCTGGTATTATTTAATAGTGTGGTGCATTGCACTAAGTTACATATAAAGTATAAACCAATGAACTGCCTAAATAGATGGAATGGCTTCTACGAGAACTAACTGATCGTAGGGTAAGATAGAAAGTCATCGTGTTGCCGCCAAATAACACGAGAGAAAGAGTTTATGACGCATATTTTAAATATTTTGTTTGTTGTGATGTTTTAAATTGATATATTATACTTAGTATTGATGTAGATATGTTCTATATTGTTGTGGAGGATTCATGTTTTACCTTACAAATGTTCTGGTTCCAAGATGTAAACAGCACAAGTGCTAGTTTAGTGACCCTAACGAAGCTGAAAAACCTAATGGAAATTGGAAAAACGGTCGACGTTTCGAAGAAAAAATCTACCCCCGTTATCAAGAACGAACAAATCTAAAAATTAAAATGGTTAGTAAATACAATAAAACAGTAAAAAGCTCTTGCAGATTGTCAAGCTTTGAATTGACTTTGACAAGATGACAATTATGTCATATCATTTAATTACTGGTTACGGTTAGTGGTCTTTTGGGTTAGTGTGATATTGACGTGTTATTAGGTAAATAATTACAAGATCAATCGACTTACCTGTAAGGAAGATCGATCGGAATTATCCGAGCATCTCCGCCATCCCTCATTACACTTTGTAGTATACAACTTTTTCCCAATCGGTACAATTTTTAAAGAAGTTATCTAAAAACATGGTGATTCAGCCGACCCTGGCTAGCCGCTCGAGCTTATCGCCTTGATGCGTCATTACAATTTTGGTTCGTGAGATTTTTGATTACATTGCATTTGGGGTGAAAGGGAGAAGGTAAAGACTGGGTGGGTTTGTAATGAGGGATGGCGGAGATGCTCGGATAATTCCGATCGATCTTCCTTACAGGTAAGTCGATTGATCTTGTAATTATCCTTCGCATCTCCGCCATCCCTCATTACACTTTGTAGATGTTTAAAGTATTTGCGATGTAATCTACATTAACTGAAAACTGCGAGTTTTCTGTAGTCCTAGATTTGTAAGGCCCTTTTTATAAATTAAAATTCAAATTTATAACCATTAGATTTAATAACACACATCATGAAGGTACAGATATCATGTTTAACGCTTAACTGATATTAACCTTTAACTTATTTTTAATACTATACCAATATTCTTATGTAATATGATAACAAGTTGGTAAGTAAGTTATAATTGTAGCTTAATATTTATATGATTCCTTAGAGTTTATGGTTCAATAAACAAGATGCCAATCCAGTGGGATTACCCACGCCAAGTTTTTTATAGAATTTCGAGAATACTTTTGATTTTTCTGTCGAGCCAGCTGTCTTCTGAATGGTTTGTAATGTAACTCCCATTCTTTGAGCTGCTGAAGTTGCCCCGTGTCGCGTGCTGTGTGCCCCAAAGATTTCCGTGTTTATACTGCTGACTTTTAGTATTAACTTGACCCATCTGCTAATGGTTTGACTGTTGTCTGGCTGATAGGGCTTTTTGTGAGTGAGTATTACATTTTGTTTGGTTTTGCTACTTGTGGTATCGATTGCATCTACAAATGCAACGATCTATTAGCATATTTACAGTATCTGTGAATGCCGTAATTTCTGTTTTTGAACAAAAAAATACGTATGTTCACTAGCTGCAACTGCAATTGCAGACAGTGTAGGGTACGATCGATTGTATTTGCTAATACAACGAACTATTCACCTTTTATTGACTGGTAGCACCCTTTTTCCTTTTATGCGTTCTATGTAAGTCTCTAGTAGTGTGACTATACATAGTTCAGGTTGATTAATAAAATAAGGTAATATCAACTAGGTTGAAGCCTGTTTAAGCCACTTGCTTTTATTTTATCCGGGAATCTGATTTCAATTATGTATTCATATTTAAAAATATTGTCTATTTTTACTTCCGGGTTGTCCGTGATTTGTGTGCCGTTATTAGTACTAAGAGTGTTACTAGCTTTAAAGTTAGATTTGTAGATTTAAGAATTCGTGAGGGTACATGCTCTTTAAGCGCTGTAGAACTGGGTAGGAATCCCAAGTAATTGAGTATTTTGATTTTGGGGGTCTTATGTTAAATGTTCCATTGAGAAAACTTTTTATAACCGCTTCGTCTTTTGTTTGAGTAGGATGACTCCGAAGACAATTGAATATTTAGGAGCTCAAGAATAAGTTTACGGTTTTATTATATATTTGTTGGCGCTTAGAAAAACAGAAATTCCCCTATTTATTGTAAGTATTTCCGTATTGTTTGAGGGCGCTATCTGTCAATGAAGAAATAATCACTTTTATCGCTTCATTAGGTACGCTTTGTTATAGAATAGCTCTCCTGACAATAAGGAAGTTTCATCAATTTTTTTTTTTTTTTTTTTATTACTGCTGATTTCGATAGCCCATGAAAAATAAGTAAACATATGTTTTTTCTTTTTTCCCTAAGCCGAAAAATGAGGCAGATACAACGCCTTGAGATGTGCTTATGACGTCATAATACACATGAACTGTTACGTCACACCATGCATGGTATATCTATATATACAAAACTAGCTCTTGTAATATTCATCTTTAGCGGAAATAAAAAAATACGTATCGAGTTTTTTTTTTTTAATTTTTTTTTTTAATTTTATTTCTTTTTTACGATTCTATAGTTTGCAATAAAAAATAATCAGTTTAATTTCTCAGGAAACTTCGTAATTTCCCTACAGCCTGAGAAATTTTCTTCCACAATGGTTGTTTCTCTCCGCAAGGAGATGTGAGTAAGTATTTTTCAGGGTAAAGATAATAGACTGTTCTGCCAGTAGGTGCCTTTTCTCTTGTATAAACCCCAAAAGTGAGCATGGTTGAGGGGGAATAACTACGCTTTTTTTATATAAAACCTAAATCTTGTAATGTTTATGTAATTTTATTTATACTTTTAAGCAATTCTCTTTTGAATTACCAATAACTAGCCAATTGTCTAAGTAGAGTACAGTTTTTATACCATTTAATTTTACATATCTTACAACTGGTTTCAGTTTTGTGAAAAGATATGGAGCTGTACATAAACCAAATGAAACACAATTAAATTGGTATAGTACGTTGCAAAGAACGAATCTTAACAACTTTTTTTTTGACTACTGTGCATGGGGATAAGGAAACATGCATCTTTAAGAGATCAGTTTTCCCCAAGAATGCGTATTTTGAAATTAAATTTTTTGCCGTCCTATGTAGTCTTCTACTTTGCTAACCGGAGTGGTGTCCTATTGAAAGGGATTTTATAATCCTGTACCCACTCTATTATTGAACTGTTTACCTTTTTCTCTGCTAATTTTGAACGTATAATTCTAGTTCAGACGGTTGGCTAATTAAATTATTGAAAGGGAGGGCTAAGGCACTAATCCCACGGACTATAGTTGTTTCTGTAATTGATACAGTAGTTGTCTTGGCAGGATTTAGTACTCTCTTCGAGATTTAATTTTGATGGTCTGAGGACATTGCAG
>MU185947.1:57374-74119 GCA_016904865.1 Pissodes strobi
CTTCAGGACCATCTGGTGCTTCTGATGTTGGTAAGTCTTGATAGTCTTGATTTGGCTAAGTTATTTCCTCAGCTAGCGTGAGAGGATCTTCTAATGCATTTGCAAATGCAAAAGAGTTTCCTTGGTTTTGCTACTTATGATATCGATTGCATCTGCAAATGCAACGATCTGTTAGCTTATTTACAGCATCTGCAAATGCTGCAATTTCTGTTTTTGAACAGAAAAATAGGTTCATGAATATGTTCACTATCTGCAACTGCAATTGCAGACAGTGGGTACGATCGATTGCATCTGCTAATACAACGAACTATTCACCTTTTTGCTTGCTGCTTAACCCTGGTTATGCTTTCGACTGCATCTGCAAATGCAACGATTTTTTAGCATATTTACAGTATCTGCAAATACTGTAATTTCTGTTTTGAATAGAAACCATAAGTGTAATAATTCGCTACCTCCAATGCAATGATTTTATGTAAGAGGGTTGCAATAGTATGGTGGTTATTTGTTTTTGTATCTGCAAATACATAGCACTATACCGTTTTATTTTTGTCAGTACATATATCCTTTACATCGGCAAATGTAGGGATATAGTGTGCCTCTAACTATTTTTACATAAGATACCTACTGGGGTGGAGGCTGTTGGGGGCCCGTCACATCTGCAAATGTGAAGGCCAATTTTAGTTAAAGTTATTCGCATCTGCAAATGCGAATTTGTAAATAGGTATTATTATTAGTTATTAACATCTCCTGCAAACAATGTTTACTCCAATTTTTTCCCTCACCGGACGGCTCATGTCAACACGAATTGTTTAAAAATAATGCGTTCCGGTATTACATTGCTTCGACAAAGCCGAACGATAACATTCCGCCTTTTTCCCTTAATTTTGGGTTAGTTTTCGTTAGTACTTTTAGTTCTTGTTGATTGAGCCTCCGTTGCGAGCAAAGCCAACGGAGGGCCATGCAAGCTATAATAATACTCAACTTGGGATTTAGTCGCTCGTAAATTATGCGTCAGCTTGCCTTTGTGGCTAGTTTTTAGAGGTTAATTTCGTGAGAAAAGGACACTCTTCGACTTACTCAAAATTTTAATTTTTTATTTTATTTTTATTTTTTTGAAAAGTATTTGTTAATACAGTAATAGCAATAATTACAATATACATAGGCCTTATTCCTCTAGACAGTGTTTTTGAACACTGGTATTGAGGATAATTGCATTTTAGTAATAATAACAGTATGATTTCCTATAAACTCTCTAGTATTGTGGCTATGAATATCCTTTGAAAATATTATGATAATATTTTAATTTTGAGTTTTATTTATTATCCTGTAAATAAGTTTATTCTGTTCAAATTTTAATACCTTATGTAATTGCCATACTCTTAAATTTTCATATAGATCTGCAGTATGAGTCAGTGGATCATAATTAAATATAACTTTGTTTTTTGTTTTGCAATATTTGCATCGAATTGAATTGTAGTTTATAGTCCCACATGTGCCCCATACGGGGATCAAATATCAAAAAACGAATGATACGAAGGCATTTTAACCATTTGTTTCTATTTTTATATTCCTTTATATGGTATAAACGTTTTATTCTATGTAAAACATTAATAAACGTGCAGGCCGACCGGTATATATT
This sequence comes from Pissodes strobi, assembly GCA_016904865.1. Lineage (NCBI taxonomy): Eukaryota > Metazoa > Arthropoda > Insecta > Coleoptera > Curculionidae > Pissodes > Pissodes strobi. The sequence continues at coordinate 59,014 of MU185947.1, forward strand.
TCCTCCTTTTGATTGTGTTATGTAAACACTTTTTGTGATTGAATAGTGTATTTCTTTGGTAGGATGTACGTGTAGACGAGATTACTAGAGAACGGTTCGAATAGCTCGTATCGTTAACTGTTGCTTATTACTTATGTTCATTTCGATATAATATATTTCAATTCCGAATATATTGTTTGATTCAGTGTAATTGTGCAAAGACGACAAATAAATGTAACAATGTTTTGTCATGCCCTCGTATATAAATAACAGTTTGTTAGTATAATTCAAATCGCAGTGAGCACATTTAATTTTTGTTTACTGCTTCATTCGCATTTTTGACTGTAACCCGTTCGCACTCTATTTTATTCTAATAAGTATAGTTAGTTTTAGAAGTTTGAGAGTATTTTCCATTTCAATTTTATTAAGTAAAAAAAATAAGGGTTACAAGTGTCATATTTATTCATAATACTCAGTTTAGTATTATACACATTTAGTTTGCTTTTATACAAGAGATTCTGTTTTTATATATTTAAGATAACCAGGTATTTATGTATATTTGAAATTTTGGCATATAATCTTATATGGACTCACCCCCTGATTCGCTTCTCCCGATGCATATTGCCCCCTTTTTTCGCCTCCTTTGCGAGCAAGACGTATCACTAACACTTCACTATACTAGAAATACGATTTCTAGGCATTTTTCTTCTTAAAACCAAAAGAAAGAACCGATTTACGGATTCTTGCTTGTCACCGACCGGTACAAAATTGTAATGACGCATCAAGGCGATAAGCTCGAGCGGCTAGCCAGGGTCGGCTGAATCACCATGTTTTTAGATAACTTCTTTAAAAATTGTACCGATTGGGAAAAAGTTGTATACTACAAAGTGTAATGAGGGATGGCGGAGATGCGAAGGATAATTCATTCGTTTTTGAGGTTTTATATATCTACAATTTGATGTTATTTGTTTAGGAAGAATTCAAAGGTTTTTGTTGAAAGGTTTAGCTAATTTTTAAGTGTCCCTTATCAACTTCAGTTTTTAGCAAATGTAACCAGGTGCTATTAAAACCAACAGAAGTTGAAGCAATACATTCACCTTTATTTAATAAAATTAAAGCACTTTCTTTAATTTTACGTTTTTTAGAGGACGCTCCTTTGCTAAAATACTTGAAGCGTTCCATTGTATTCTGTGATTGTTATCAAATGCATGTTGACAAATATGTGATTTGTGGAATTGTGTATTTTTAATATAAGTTTGGTGTTCTTTTATACGTTTTGATAATGTCTACAGGTTTCACCTATATAAAATTTATTGCATTCACATGGTATTTCATAGATAACATCTTTAGTAGTTTCATTTTCATTGAGTGGTTTTGTTTTTGTTAGTTTAGATCTAAGGATGTTTTCTGTGTTGAAAATAGTACGAATGTTAAATTTATTACCTATTCGTTTTATTTTGTCTGATAAACCAGGAATATAAGTAATAACGAGGTTCGTAATAGGTCTATTTTGAGTTTGTCTAATATTTGGTTGTTCAAACTCTAAAGCATTTTTGAATGAAATCAATAGGATAGTTATTATTAATCAAAATATTTCTTAAACATTCTTTTTCTGTGTTGTAATTTTGATTATTACATATTATTTTCATTCGATCATATAGACTTTTTACGACCCCCTTTTTAACCATTATGGGGTGATTTGATTTAAAATTTAAATATATGTTTGGATGTGTGTAGGTTGGTTTTCTGTATATTTTTGTTTCGAAACTATTCAAGTCTTTTTTATAAGAGTGTCAAGAAATTAAAGTTGTTCATTAATTTCTTTTTCTATAGTGAATTGGATTGTAGGTTCTTTCGTCTTAATATGATTTAGAAAATCGTTAAGAAAATGCTCGTTATATTGATAAATTGGAAAAATGTCATCCATATAACGCCACCAAATTAAAGGTTTATATTGATAATTTTCTACAAAATTTCATTCAAAATTTTCCATAAAAATATTACTTAATAAAGGTGATAGAGGCGAACCCCTAGCCATACCATTGTTTTGTTGATAGTAGTTCGTATTGTATTGAAATTATGTAGTTTTTTAGGCAAAAGTAAGTAATTCGAGTATGGTGTCAATATTAAGTTTTGTACGATCACTAAGGTTAGTACCATTTTCTAATTTATTTCTTACAATATTTAAAGTTTTGTCAACAGGTACGTTTGTAAAAAGACTAACAACATCAAAACTCACCAGGGTGTCATTAGGATTTAAATTAATTTGTGATAGTTTTTCTAAAAAATGTTTTGAATTTCTTATATATGAGCTAGTGTTGTTTGCAAGTGGATTAAAGATGTTGAGTAGATATTTAGCAATGGGGTGTGTTGCTAAAAACTGAAGTTGATAAGGAACACCTCAATATCACACTAACCCAAAAGACCAGTCACCTTAACCAGTAATGACATTACAATGGGGAACTTGCATAAAAATTAAAGTTGAAAAATATTAATCATAAACATAATTTAATACTACTAAAGTTCACAAGAAATATATATTTTTATTTTTGTATAATAAATATAAGCAATTAAAAACTGGATAATTTAAATTATTCTTGTGAAGCGCCGTTTATCGTCGCGCCAGAAGAACGGCAGAGCAGGGAAAGTCTTAGCAGAGTTATCTAATCTTTCAAAATGACTGACGCCGGTTTTTTTTAGAGGACAGTCTGACAATTTACCACTAAGTTTTTCTCTGGCTGAACTTCGCGGTGTTAAAACTAACAGGTACGTTTATAAAAAACTAGTTAATAAGTTTCTGTTGCTTCCATTATTATTATTAATATTGAAGCACATATTAAAGTACAAATCAACACGAATTCTAACAAACACCCTCGCAATTCAACGACAAGCAGTAATAAACGTAAATATTTTAATATGTATGGCTGCCGTACTGCCTTCACTGACATTTTAAGATAATATGTCTATGACTGCCTTCCGATCGAACGAGCGGCGTGACGTCACGTGTTGTTTAAAATGAATAGCTTGCGGTCATAACTTTAATTGTTTACTGCAAATTAAATATTACGATTTGAGGGCTGATATTTGGTGTGTGCTGTCTCTATAGGTAGGCAAATCTATTAAATAAATAAATAAAAATTTCAAGTTCCCTACTGTCATCTCGTCAAAGTCAATTCAAAACTTGACAATCTGCAAGTTTTTTACTGTTTTATTGTATTTACTAACCATTTTCATTTTTAGATTTGTTCGTTCTTGATAACGAACGAATGAACAGATTTGTTCCTCGAAACGTCAACCGTTTTTCCAGTTTCCTTTAGGTTTTTCAACTTCGTTAGGGTCACTAAACTAGCACTTGTACTGTTTACACCCTGGAAACAGAGCAAGCGGCTCTAAGTGGAGATAATAGGCAGACATTTGTAAGGTAATACTTAGTATTGTTTTGGTATTTGTTATAGACATTTACAGACAATAGACTTTTACATTTTTTTTTGTGATATTTGCTTAATAAAAATGGTTGTAGTGCTGCGAACTGTTGTAATACACGAACAAAATATGTCAAAATGATATTTCACAGGTTGGTTTCGTCCGTTTTGGCCTGGTAAAATATTCGATAACATTTTTAATAAACCACTGAAAAAAATCTGTAATTTAAGGATTCCTAAAGACCCTAACTTGAGGAACTTGTGGTTACATGTGATAAGAAGAGTAAATTTTAGTCCAAGTAAGAGAGCAGTAATTTGTGAACAAAAAAATAACTTTAGAATATTATGAAGTAAATGTTCATGGTATAGTATGAAAAGATAGCTGCCAGGTGGTAGGGAAACCTGAAAACAGTGAACTCCTAGATATCGAGAAAAAGTCTGAGGCAGGTCCTTCAAATTTGGCGCACAAGCCAGAGTCCTCAAAATCGTGTGAACCTATGGCAAAAAAATACCTAACTTAAGGTAGTGATACAATTAAAATTGTTACTTCTAATTTGTTTAAAAGTTTGTTTGCAGGATCTTTTTTTTTGAGATTTCAAGTTTTCTGGTAAAATAATAATAATCAGCGTAGTAAAAGATTTTGGAAAATTGCGCACGAAATCGTTTACGCATATAAAACCGGTGTGTGCTTAAAACCGCACGACAGATGTGAAAACTTCAGCAGATCGATATTAAAAACTATAGAAAACTAAAAACAGTTCACACGCGGTAGAATCGAAACCTTCATAAAACTAAACCAAAAATATATTTTGATTTATGATCATCATCGAAGTATGTTAGGTAAAATCAGATAATGTATTCATCCTTACTTTATGCAGAAAATATTTTATTATAAATGATCCATATGTAGTCTGATGGGCATGTGAAGATTTATTCACTTTACAAATAGATATTTGAAGGTATTTAGGCTGATTTTCATAGGAATAAAAATTAATATTTGTGTAGTATCTAAATCTAATAATGATATTTGAATTTACCTCTTAAAAAAATAAGCCGTATACTTATACTTGAACTCGGAACTTATTCGGAAATATAATAAATGAATTCAATAGTTATGCGGTTTAACATACACAAACCAAATTGTAGATATATAACACCTCACAAACGAATCAATTATTTACCTAATAGCACCTCAACATCACACTGACCTAAAAGACCAGTAACCAGTAATTATACGCTATGACATTATTTTGTCATCTTGTCAAAGTCAATTCAAAACTTGACAATATTGCACGAGCTTTCTACTGTTATTTGCATTTACTAACCATTTTCATTTGTAGATTCGTTCGTTCTTGACAACGGAGGCAGATTTGTTCCTCGAAACATCGACCGTTTTCCAATTTCTTCTAGGTTTTTCAGCTTCGTTAGGGTCACTAAACTAGCACTTGTGCTGTTTATACCCTGGAGCCAGAGCCGAAGAGGCTTTACTTTGCCAAAAATTGTAAATAGAGGTGGAGACAAAGGCAAACATTGTAAGGTAAACATGAATCCTCCACAACAACATAGAACATATCTACAAGAATCACGTAGTAAAGTGGACTGAAAATCATTCAGAGAATAACATAAAATGGAAAGATGTTACTGTAGGTGAAATGCTTTTATTCCAGTACTGATTTAAGTGGCTGCAATCGTGAGAATATACTTCAATTATCAGGAGCGGTGGACAGAATAGTACATTGTGTAACTAGTAGGAAAAGCAAAACACTGACTGGATGAACAATAACAGAAGTAAGCAAAGGATCTTTATAAAAAAAATAATCGTTTATTAGCACTGGGCTAGTACAAATTTCAAATTACATTGATTCTAAACTATATAACAATTAACATTTTAATATACCGTTTACATTCTCTTTTAAAACTGTTCACATTATTACAATTCTTGATATAATCGGGTAACTCATTGTATTGCTTTAAACCTTTATAGTATAGGCTGTTTTGACCTGAGCTAGTATCGAACCTGACTAAGTAAAATGTATTTTTTGATCATGTGTTGGTGAATGTCTTTAACAAAATTACAGTTTTCTATTAAATGGCTCGGGACTTGGCTTGTTTAACATTTTATAAATAAATAACATTGTATTGTAAGTTACCGTCTGTCTTACACTCAACACATTGGCTCTGCCTAACATATCTGTTCTTCTTGTATAGCGATTGCAACCAAGAATAATTCTTAACGCTTTGTTTTGTTTTTTTTTTCTGCAGTAAATCTATTTCGGAATTATTCATTAAAAACAAAAGGGTAGAACAAAAGCAAAGATGAGGAGCAATTATAGTTTTGTACACAGCTAATTTGGCCCATACACTAAAATTGACCCAAAAGATTGACTTTTTTGCAATTTTCTTAGTTATGTAATTATAATGCTCGGAGAAAGTAAGATTCTCGTCTATTATACAACCTAGATATTTAAACTTATTTACATTTTCTATAATTTCATTATTAATTAACACATTATTTTCTATATTTACATTACTATACTTATTTTTTATAATCATGGACTTCTTTTTCTGGATATTTATCTGTAGACCATTGTTGTTTAACCACTGAAATAAATTTTCAAGTTCTATATTTAAAGTTTCTATTACTTCTGTAGCACTGTCCCCGACACAATAGACAATTGTGTCATCTGCAAAAAGTTTGATTTTACAGTTTTGAATCACCTTTACAATGTCATTTATGTATAATATGAACAATTTGGGGCCCAAAACGGTTCCCTGTGGTACGCCATACACTGTTTCTCTGGACGAGGAGAGTTTACCATTGTACGTGGTCAATTGTTGTCGATCCACTAGGTAGTCCCCAAACCACCTCACAATGGATTCACCCAAGCCATATTTTTGCAGTTTGAGTAGTAGTAACTGCCTGTCGATGGTTTCAAAAGCTCTTTGAAGTCCAAAAAAACAACCCCTATCAATTTCCTACTGTTCAACGCATTTTCCAGCTGAATAAAACTGTTTGAAGGGCACTTTCACAAAAAAATTTGCGTCTGAAACCAGCCTGGTACACACTAAGTATATTATTTTTTTCTATATAGTCTACTAATTGTTCATTCAGACACATTTCAAGTAGTTTTTCGTAAGGTGGGACCATATTTATGGGTCGAAACTCCTCACACTTATTCGTTCCGCTGATCTTCTCAATTATTGGGACAACTGTGGTTAGCTTCCAGTTTTTAGGAAATGTGCCTGACTCCAAGCTTTCACTTCAAATGATGTTTTCAATATTCTTACCGTTACGCCATCTGTGTTGCTATCTTTATTTTCCATAAGATTAATTATTTTCCTTAATTTGGATAGTTGTAATTTGCAGAATTGGTCCATTTTGTGTTTACAACTTATATGTTGTAAAACTTCTTCATTTGTTCCATTTCTGGTTATATTTTCTGATATCTCTTTAATACTATCTAGAAAGAAATTATTAAAACTTTCACAGAGGTCGTTTTCTGTAACCAATATATTATTAAATATTATTTCCTTTTTATTATCAACATACCCTCTATGGCTGATGAGTTTTTTTTAAAGATTTCCACATTTCTTTAGAATTATTATTCACCATCAATTTTACCATTATTATAGCTTACTTTGGCAGCACATTCCTGGACTTAATGATACTACTTTATTTCTTTGACTTGTGTAGTTATTCCAATCATCTTCGGTCTTGGTCCAAATCGCTTTCATGTATAAATTATCTCGCCTTTTCATTTCATTTTCTATTTCTGGGTTCCAACACATTTTACTGCCACATGCTTCATTTATATTTATTGTTTGTTCAGGTATGAGTTCATTCATTGTTGTCAGCATATGACACTAGACGGTCCGCTAGGATATTTATGTCTGTACACTCCTATGGCCATACTTTATCCATCAATTTACGCTGAAATTCAGCGGTATTCATTTGTTTGTAATTTCGATATGTTATTTTTGTATCACTTTTCTGATTAACGTGTGGCAAAAATACATGAATAATCGAATGGTCAGTTATTTTGGGAGTATGATGCACCTCCTGCTTTACCTACCTCCTTATTATTTGTGAGAAGAAGGTTAATTTTTGTTGATGATGTAGTGTCATACGTGTATAAGTATCTACCAACTGATATATTCCATAGCTATTTATTAACTTATTCAATTTACTGGCATAAAAGCTCTTGCTTGAGAGATCTATATTAAACCCCCATCATTATGAAAGTGGCATCTAGTTTTAGGTTCTCTATACCCTCCTCCAATTTTTCCAAGAATTCTGCATCACTTGCACTCGGGGAATGATACAAACAAAAGATAGAGATTATTTATGCTTTTCGATCATGATTTCAATTCCAGATATCCACATATTACTGTTAAATATATATCGCTGTCCCCCCAGTATGTTTGCTTGATGAATGACTGTTGACTGTGTTATATCAATTTATGTTTATTTCATTCTGTGTGAAGTCCTCTGTGACATGGGTTTCGGACACACAAGATCAACGGCTTCCCATCATTTATTAACCATTCCAATTGCGTTTTATGGGTATTTAGACCTTGTATGTTCAAGTGCAGTATTTCTGCTCTTAGTTGATTTTTTGGTTGCTATTTCTGGCTAAGATAAATATTATTAGGATAGTTGATTTTTTGCTCTATTTGGTTATAAATTCTCTTGTATGCCGCACACTTTTTATCATATACATGATGATTAAAGGTTACATTTGGCATTTTTAAGACTTCAACAGCATATTTACAATCTGCCACTTAACATCATTTGATTGACATTCCTCACTTCTGTGATTACCAGCACATTTCGCACATATAACAGTTTGTGACTTGCAAGATGACCGAACTTGCTACATTTAAAACACTGTATGACATTTGTGTGGTCGAAAAACTGGTATGACTTCCAACTTATGGACAATATCTCTTTTTTCTGCATTAAGCTGTATGTGTTTGGATCTACTTCTAGAATGACAGTTTTCTTTCCGCGTTTCCCTTTATACTGTGTAATCACTGATATTTTGCATTGAGATATATCCGTGTTTAAGCCATTTTGAATGATCATTTTGTCTATAAACTCATCTTCATCATTCAAGTTTTTCTCTTCTATGTTTATAATTTTTACTTTTGGACACTTTTTTTTGGGATTATGACTTCATAGTCCTTACCTAATTGGTTTTTTATATAGTCTGTCTAGAAAGTATCCGGAAAAAAGAAAATACAATTAAAATTTTTCGGTTTAAATTTTTATTACTTGAATTATAAATTTACAACAAATAATTCATCTCATTTACATATACAACCTCCATTTATCTCTAAACGCTTCACGTATAGTGAAGATACACCCGAAACTAGGTGATCGTCATAATGTTCGGTGATGGTGGTCCAGGTGTAAAACTGACCGAATCAAATATGTGTTACTTTGGGGGATTACTCTTTCCACTTCAATGTTTGTTAGTTCCCATAATGTGTTTTCACTGAGACTCGGATCGGATGAAGCTACTGCTATGAATTTGTTGCCAATTGGTGTTCTTGCATTCAAGCTTAAATATAGACAGAAGTATGGCATCGTGCATTATACTTCTGAATATGCCACCCCTCTGGAAACATAAACCGTTTCTTTCTGGCAACCCTTCTATAATGGCACAATACTTTGCCCTGTTATCGGTACCATCAACTATACAGAGAGGTGTAGTACTGTTTCTGAAATTATCTTCTTGAAAACGTTCACAAAATCAGTATCATTGCAAGGATTTTTTAGTCTCAAGGCCGCTAGACCGTTTTAAATGTTTCCGCAAATCCTAGGCGGTCTTTTCGAAACTGGTCTAGGACTCATTATATGTGCGTTTTTTATCATCTTTATTGTCTCATATACTCAGCTTTTTTCGAGTCCACTCAATTACACTAATTTTATAACGTTCGAACGCCTTGTCTATACAAAGATTCTACCTATCTTCTTTTTTCTACTTTCAACATTATTTCACAAATCTTAAGCCTGCTTACAATCAACAATGTTTGGCAGATAGTGTTGCCATGCTATTTTGACCGTAGCCTACTATCCGGAGAACGTACTTGATGCATTACTTTTGTCTTGGAATGTTACGAAAAAGAAATATATTAAAATTAGGAAAAATATAAAATTCCGGATACTTTCTAGACGGACTATACTTTCTGAGACAACAACCAAATCTTTTCCATCACAACCACAGCTTATCGCCACACCTCCATCCTTAATAAACTTCATACGAGTAACTCCAGTTTTAATGCTTTTGGGTCTATCTTTTTTCAATATATTCTCGTATAACTTTCCTGGGCTTCTTTTGGTTTGATGATGACCACCTCATTGTATTTCTTTTTCTCAACTATATTGGTGCTCTTTGATTTACTTTCTTCTTTAACGTTGTCACTTCTGGTTTTGACTTCTTCAATTTCTCTTCTCAATATTAATATCTGTTCCTCCAGGTTCAATATATGGTTATCTTTGGCCTCAATAACTTTTTCTTTGGCTTTCACTACCTCATCCTTGCATTGCACCATCTTCTTTAGCAGAGTTATATGTTCGCCATTTCTGCATTTCACACAATAGAATTTCATAACTTTTGAGTTCAGTTCTAGTACTCTCACCTGGATTATACAATCTTTAGCACACGAATTTGCGCTTTCGATGTCCAACACAACAAAAAGTCTGTCACCTACTAGAGGTGGGTTGCAACTCTGCTACTTTGTCACTGCTACACCGCCGTCGCAGTCGCAGGCTGCTCTGATGCGAAAAAAAGCGCAGCGATATTTTGAAGCAGTTTAGTTAAATACGCAAGATTTCTGAGACGGTCGCAAGTCGCAATAGGAAACAGGCAACGCCGCGCGTCGTCGGTCGCCGCGTTTCTGCTTGGCTGGAGCGACGAAGTAAACCATGAAAAACGGAGCAATTGAGTAAACCTGCTACAGAAGCAGTGTTTGTTGTTCTGATAGATATTAAAAATGTATATTATAAATCTGACTCGCGAACTCGTGAATAACGTGCCGAGGTTTTTCTTGCAATAAAAAATGGATTGTATTTTTGGAAGGAAAACGATATTGTGATATAATTTGATTTTTAAAAATAATATGGTAAAAGTACAACTGTATTTTAAACAACAATAAGCAGTAGCGAAACAAAAAATTAACAAAATAAACAAGTATTTGGCATGAGAATAAAAAATATAAATCTTCATTTGTACAGGGTCATCTAAATAAAAGTAGCTAAGCCTAATATTGGAGTGGTAATTACGACTTTTTAATAGTGCCTCGAATTATAGATGCCTAGAAATGTACTTTTTAAATTTTACATAAGTATATTAATACTTATATAAATTACTAAATACAATCTATTTCTTGCTTATTTTAAATTGCGGTGTACCCTTTTTTGGACAATTTTGTTATTTTACTGAAAACGTAATATATATTACCTGCTTAAAATGTTTAAAGTAATATTGGAATTTTCCATAAAGTCCAAGAATTATATAAATATACAGGGTACCCAATTTGAAATAAGCAAAAATTAATTTCAAGTTGATTTTTTTACATAATGTTTATTAGTTTTATGCTTCTTTAACAAAAGTGTTTTAAAATGTCATATAAATCCAACAAGACACTTTTGTATTGGATATTTTCAGATTACGATAAGAGGCTTAGTTGATGGCTTAGTTATACATACTTTTATTTCGAAGATTTTATATACATATTGATACAGAAACTAAACTAGATTATATAATGTATTTTGAAGCAACATTGATTAAGTATTTAGAAGCACCCAAATAGTTTTGTCACGGGTTTAACTACCCACAAATAAACTAAAAAAATATATCAACATTAGCCTAAAAATAAAAATATGAATATTTTCTTACATTTCAAACATCATTAAATAACTTATTCCGTAGCATCTTAACTTTTATTTCAATAAAATTATAAATCAAGAAGCGATGTAAATGGCCCGTCGCAATCGTACCTGTCGTCGGTGCTTGCGCTTCGAAGTTCATCTGGCTATCTGGTAAACTGCTCCGAAAAATCGCTGCTACTTGTCACAGTGCTTCTGCCGGAACAGTCGCATCGCAGCTCCCGAAAAATAGCAGACTAGCCCACCTCTACCACCTACACTAGTCTGCTCCCTAGCCTAGACTCTTTTTGGCTATAGGGTCAGCAGGTGAGAGAACGGTACTTGAGGCTTTAAACAAACCCAGTGAAATTCAAACCAGTAGTGTGTTGTAGCCGGCGCCATCTATCCGTAACCTGCTAAGTTTATCGGAGATAGACAGTACTATACTATAGTAATTATTGGCTACTACTTGACCTGTGTATGTCAGGTGAACCTAGACAAATGCATCAGAAAGTTTGTACCTTCTGTACCTTCCGTTCTGTTATACGGCGAAACGCGTCTATGGATTGGTCGGCAGGTGAATTCACTCGTATGCCGTTCGGATTTAAAAAAATGCTACATCCATCTTCCAACGTGTCATGGACAATAATTCGTTTGGGCATCCAAAACGAGCGTTGTTCAGTCTATATGGATGCCATAATTATCTGTTCACCAACTATCCATGAACACATCGATAGACTAAAGGAAGTATTTAAACGTCTTCAAAAAGCTAACCTGAAAATCCAACCAGACAAATCCGAATTCCTAAGGAAGGAAGTCGCTTATCTCGGACATTTCGTCACCAAAGACGGTGTCAAACCAAATCCTTCAAAGATAGAATGCGTTCGGAAGTTTTCAGAACCAAAAAATCCAAAAGACATCAAGTCGTTCCTTGGACTAGCTGGATACTAGATTATTCGGGCTGTTCCCGATTGCCTTTTCCCAATTCTCCGTAACACCTATAAACAATGGAATTTTCTTCCACGAGGAAGGCTCCTTTAATATATCAAACGAAAAATGGACACTCCTTGTATATAAAGATCTACTTCACTTTAAGGAAGCTATCTCGAATAACGACAAAATCATGGAAGGGTTGTTAGGCGCTTTTATTCATCCTGAATCGCCTAGAAGTACAAATACATGTTAGCCTTCTCAATCAAATATTTGACTCTGTTAATCTTAAGTATACGGAAATAATCACTGATACAAAAAAAACTACGCGTTTAGAAACAGACGCGGAATTGCAAACGGCATAGGTACAATCTGGAAATCCATCACGGGAAATCTTTTGCCTCAGACGGCGATAATGATTGTATCAACAAAGTCACCCAAGATGAAAGGCAAATTGAAATTTTATTAAAAAACCAAATTTCCGTCACTACTTTCGTGATAAGAAATTTTAAAACAACCATTCAACAATTACAAATAGACGAAGAAACCTTCAATAAAGATATTGGGGAAATTCAAAGATCGATAATGGATGGCGATGACCTTGCGTTTTACGACGCCCAAATAAACACATTAAATTTATGTGAGTCACTAATGGAAAGCTATGCTTTCTTGGAAACATCCCTTAATGGCGTGTAAATGCAATAGCGTTTTCGCGATTAAAAATATTACACAGCTTAATAATCACCCCAAGAGATCTGATTAATTTCCTACAACAAATCTCACAGTCGCTAACAAAAAATAATCTTCCATTACCTATCTATTCTTCAACTGTAGCTCAATATATTGACATAATCGAATTGGAAGCCTTTCAATCTGATTCAAAGGTAGTATTCATTCTCAAGATGCCTCTATTCGAACCAGAAACATATTCCTTATATCATATATACCCAATCCCTGTATTAGATAATCTAACAGAATTTTATCCCATTATTCCAACAATACATAAATATATTGCGCGGAACGATGATTCAACGTTATATATTTCTGTACAAAATATGGAGGGCTGTAAACCACTGAAACAAGGTCAGAAGAGCTGTTCTGTAGTCCTACCCTTTCCTACAGACAGCGAAGACATTTGTGAAAGATATTGAAGTTATCAAGTTATCTACCGAGAATTTGTCAAGTCTCTCTGCTCCTAGCGAAAGGATACAACCACAGATCTATATAGCTACGCAACAGATGCCTACTCCGGTATTAAAAGTGTCGCTCGCCAATAATGTAATAAACTTAAATATTTTCCTATTTAGACGTGTTTTACCCCTCCGCGTTGCGAAGTCGCGAACTGTAGATCACCTTTCATATCAGATTATGGTATTACTCATTTTCTTGGCAATTGTATGATATATTATGTCAAATTAAAGTTTATTATCAGATTCAGTGAATGGTGTGCTTGAATATAGGCTAAAACTCACCTTAAATATCGGTGTAAAAGGTCATTACAAATTTTGTGAACTTATACTGTAATATCTCTTTTTTGCATTAAGTAATAATATTATCGCGCAGGTTTTTGTTTCGAAGATCAAAGGAGTTTTTGAAATGTTTATCGACATGTCAAAGTATCATTTAATTATTTTCTTTTAAACTCTACTATCAATATTATAAATTTGTTCATTTAAATTGCCGTTTCATTAATAAACTATCATACTTAATAAAAAATGGAAAACTCGTATTTTTCTAAAAAAAATATGTTTGTGTTAATTTCATACATAAATATTAATAATAAAACTCGATGATTTGAGTTGGTCAAAAAGACAGCAGAAATATTGTTCGACGTGATAACTTGGCAACACCGACCCGTCCCTAGACGACTGGTTCACCCGCTCGCGAAAGCCGGTGAACATTTTTGGCCCCGCGCAAAAAACATTGGAAGAGGTATCTGTGGCGTAGCCATATAGATCTGTGATACAACGTTAAAGATATTGACCAAAACTTTTGGTTAATAACGGTTTCAGATTCATTACCACTCACAATATAATGTGAGGGAAGAGATGCCAAGACGGAAATCATTAACGTCAATTCTCTCCTGAACCTTCAGCCATACTGCAATGCCCTTACAGGAAGTACAAGGGTCCATGCAAGACGACTGATTGACAAGTCATCCAGTGACAATTCCACATGTTGCCAACACATCTCAGAGAAATAGCACATACTTGATCCCAAACCGCTGAAACTAAACAAGATCGATGAAGAATATCTCAACATCGCACAACAGAAACTGGACCAATATTCGGAAGATGTGGATATACTAATTAATCAACCATTTATCCAGAAACTCTTATCTTGGTGCACGATTTTTACAATAATCGTCAGCCTACCAGTTCTCTATATCCTGTGGAAGTGTCTACGGAGAAGGAAGCCACCCAGAAATCCTAGTATCACCATACGATGATTCACCACACGATGATCCTCCATTTCCACCTAGACACCAGCCCCGGAAGAATCCTAGATTGAGACTACCCAGCTTCCTTGCAAAAAGAAGACCAACCATCCACCCTGGAATAGAACACAAGTTAATACAGAGTATTAACTTTTACTAAAAGGGGGAGTTGTTATATGCACATTATTTGACCTGTTGTACTGCGGTCACCTTCACACGCTTCTCATTTTACGCAATAACAACCTCACTTGACGAAATTCTATGAAGCATTGTCAGCAGATTGCAAAACCTTCTTATATCAGCTTATGATGCACAATGGCATAATATAAATAGACATTTGAATTATATTGAGCGAGTTAAGATTTTAAATTGTAGCTAGGTATTATGTTTGTCTGATTATTGAAAAGTAAAGTGTCTAATAAAATTAAATATATTTTTTTAAAACGTGAAATTAGTTATTGGTGA
>MU185947.1:74219-100600 GCA_016904865.1 Pissodes strobi
TTTTATTCTCCTAAAATTTGCATTGAAAAATATTCCGGAACAAACTGCTTTGTATACTGTGATGAACACTAATTTATAGCGAATATTTTTTGCATGTTTTTTTTTCCTTTCTGTGCGTTGTTATCTCTTTGACGAATAAATGTAGGAATGTGGTTTGAAAATGATAACATGTTACTCTTAGTATAGTGCTTGTAGCGATTTTATTACCATTGTTTAAATTAAAACTGTTTATTTGCATTAAAATTATGCCTTTACGACGATTAGAAACAGTGCAGCTTGAGCAATTAGTGCGTTGGAGACGTGAAGGTTTGTCTCAACAAGAAGTGGCTATGCGGCTTAATGTGTCGCAAAGCGTTGTAAGTCGAGCATGGAATCGATATTTATCGACTGGATCTCCAGCGTACACACATGGGGGAGGCCGAGAAAGAGCCACAACTCATGCTCAGGACCGTTTAATAGTCCTGACGGCAAGAAGAAACCGAACATACACAGCGTCAAGGATTAATAGCTTCTTCAGGCAAGCTACTAGAAGAGTGATTTCGAGTCAAACTGTCAGAAGACGGTTGCATGCATGTAATTTATGGGCAAGAAGGCGTGCTACACACCCACGGTTGACGGCGGAGCAGCGTGCATGCAGATATCGTTGGGCGATAGAACACAATCAATGGAATTTTCAAGACTGGAGGCATTGTCTCTTTTCCGTTGAGTCAAGATTTCGTTTGTATCCATGTGATGGTCGAATATTGGTATGGAGAGAAAGAGGACAACGATATAATGAAAATTTAATGGCTCCGACCACTCTTTTTGGAGGAGGATCAATTTGTGTCTGGGGAGGCATATGTTATAATGGCCGCACTGACTTAGTTGTTTTACTTAATGAAACAATGACTGCCCTAAGATATCGCGACAAGATTAGAGAGCATATAATTGTGCCTTTTGCTGGTGCAATAGGCGATAGATTTGTTTTTATTGATGATAATGCCCGTCCCCACCGAGCGAGAATCGTGAACGATCGGATAGAATATCATGGGATTACGAGAATGGAGTGGCCACCTTGTTCACCAGACATGAATTGCATTGAGCACGTTTGGGCCGAAATGTCCAGGCAATTGAACCGACTCCTGCAGGCTCCCCAAACTTTACCACAATTGGCAAATGAGTTGCAAGCAATTTGGGAAGCAATACCTCAACACTTTATCAATAATTTAATAATGACTCTTCCAACAGAGTAACAGCATTAAGACGAGCCAGGGGTGGTCCCACAAGATATTAAATTGTTTATAAAGCTATTGTACCATGAAAATAAAACAATTTTATTACTGTTACTTTACTTGACTTTTTCAATTTTTCTGAATTATTTATTCTTTTCATTGAAAATTGATTTATTTTCCTTTTTTGACTGTCAAATAACGTCAATTAATAAACTTTTTGTTAAACATATCTAACTTTTAATTATTTCAAATATTGGCGCAGAGAATTTAAATATTCTTGTAATATCCACTTCAATTGTTGAGCAGTGTATTAAACATTACCAAATTTGTACCGTAAGAGGTTAATTAGTAAATAATGAGTGTTTATTCCACATATTAATTGTAATTATCGAAAATAGTTAGATTAATTTTTAGAAAAACAAAGTTACAATTTATCGAATAATATCGGAATGAAAGGTACTGGAAACCTAAAATTAGGAATCGACCAATATGAAAATATTTACCAGCATCGAATCATTTTAGACACCCCACCTTGTTTAGCTAATGTCTCAAAAACCGACATTTATTTGAAAAATAGCATATGCTCCTTAAGTTTTGTTTAAAATAAGCTTATACTTTGCCGCCACTATTGAATACACTACAGGACAGGTAATTCGCGTTAGAGTGACTGTCGCTGGAATGGAAGAAAAGCATTTATCGAAGCTAAACATAATATCTTAACAGTTTCTTTTCACATTCTTGCAATCATTTAGGGGTAGGCACTAAACTAAACAAAGTAAGTGCACTTGCATATTATTTAAGAACGACGTTGACTGACTCTGAAAAAGTATTTTGATTTGGCATCAATCCAACAACAGTAAAAATATGAAAAACTATTCACCAAAAACTCGGTTAAAAAACGTTAAGAAAAATGCGAGTGTCATGACGAAAAATAATTCCTAGCATGCCATTTGATTGAACAGCATGCCTCGAAATTGACCACAATAGAACCAATATGAAACCCAAGCCAGGTGATCTCAAAATAAAATAAAATATGTATTCTCTAACAAGTGGTCAGTAAACTCGTAAATTCTTTGCCTGGTTTGCTTAATTATTTTCCACAAAACCTAAAACAGTTTTTCACCGCAATGTTCTGTAGCGGTATAAGATCCTCATATTTTTCGATCGTATGAAAAGATACATACACTTACCAGGAAATGTAACATAATCTATATCATCATCTTCTTCATCCGAACTAAACCCTATATTGTAACGAGGAACGTCATCTATTTCATCACCACCATCGTCACTGCTAAATTCCAGGTGTTCGTCATTAGAATCAAATGCATCATTGTCCTAAAAATTTCAAAAAGTCACATATTGCACAAACAACTACTTAATGCTGATGTTCGTAAATAGCCTTAATTTACAGCTTTAAATTAAATCTTCGAGAATAAATCATCCTCTAGCCTGTCACAAAACTAAAATATTACAGAAGAAATATTTTATTTCAGGTATCTGATATAAGTATATAAATACTTTTCGGCCATAGCATAATGACTTAATTTATCAATTGCGACAAAAAAATGGACTTTGGCTTCCTGAAAACACTTGATTTTGACATAAGCTACATGTAACTTATTTGGTTTGGCCTGGGTTAGTCAAAATAATGAATAATTGTGAAATATAAAGAATAAATATGGTATAACTGCCGAATCTACAGTCTTTATTTTATGACGTTGTTAAAAGACACAAAAATCTTTACATAGATTTATTCCGGTTGCCTATTAGGCGAAGGGTTTATAAATAGGATCGTTTCGATAGCAAACACAAAAGTGTAATTTGAACACATATAGCAGTGGGTCGAATTTTGTGTTCCCAAAAATCAGATGGCCTGGGTAACCAATTGTCATTTTGGTGTAGTATTTATACCAGAAAAATTGGGAAATATGAAAAGTATCATAACCTTGAAGTGAGTAATTTATCTTGACTTTTTCCTCACGTAGCTGTCTTGCTCAAAAATGGATACTAATAAACTCATAAAATCATGAAACAATATTAAACTGAGCTCAACTGTGCAAACGCGCGCGAGCACTAGTACCAAGGTTATGTCGTATGCCCATAGCCCGTTTCTGTTCCGACAAGTGTCTGTCGCCTTGTTTAGTGAACGTGTAATTGTTTATTTATGCGAAAAATACCGCACACGTAAAACCTTAAATGGGAGGTATTTGGAGCAC
The DNA here is from genome assembly GCA_016904865.1 of Pissodes strobi. Lineage (NCBI taxonomy): Eukaryota > Metazoa > Arthropoda > Insecta > Coleoptera > Curculionidae > Pissodes > Pissodes strobi. The sequence goes on from MU185947.1 coordinate 77,647, forward strand.
CTACAGAACTTAAGTGCAATATATTTCCGAAAATGATGACGTTAAACCGTCAAAGATATTACAAGATCGTTTGGAAAGAAAAGCCAAAGCAAAAACAAAATTAAAAGACCAAAGCGGCCTAGAGCAACTAATGCAATTAGAGTATGGGACAAAAGATGTTTTGGATACTTCCTCCCTGGTGAAGGAAGCTGATTTTCTGTCTGAACAACAGGAATATAACTTCGAGGAGTTGATTTAAAAAAAAAAATTGCAGCGACTTGCGATTGAACTGGAGTTTCCGATAGATCTGCTTCTCTTCTAGTAAATGCTGTTCTGCAAGATCTTGGTGCTGTCAGTAGGAATAACCCTTCAAAACTCTTGAACCGTAGTGAATTTTGGAGAGAACGAAAAACACGAGAACCGAGCTGAAAAAAGAATCAAGGTAAAATTTTAAAGTTACAGGAATCTACTTTGACGGTAGAAAGGGCAGAACACTGCTAACGCAGAAAACAGGAAGTACGTATCATAAGAGATAAGTATTGGCGGAACATATCGTTTTAATTACAGAACCTGAATATGTCTATCTCCCTCAGGAAATGCCAGGAACATTAAATAGTATTTTCGATTTATTAAATGACACCATGGGTCCTGTTGAAGAAATTGTTGCTGTTGGCTGTGACGGAACCATTGTAAGCACAGACTTCTGGAATGGACTTGTAAAGCAATTGATCGTCGCCACTGGATACTCGTTAGAATGACTGATTTGTATTTATTCTCAGGACCGATTGGATTCCAACATGTCAGAACCTCCCAATAGTGAAATTCCAAAAAAATGCTTATGAACCAGCAGAAGTTGACCAAAAAGTTTTCATTACCGACCAAGTTTACTTCTATGAAAGTTGTTCTCCGATGGCAAAAGGCGATAGATATACCCTTAAATTTATCCTATCGTGACCCCGGAAAAATGGCACACGCAAGATGGCTGACAACGGCTAACAGAATTTTGAGACTGCTTGTGGTCATAGAACAACCTTCAAACGAAATGTAAAACATTAACGGAAGTATATTGAAAGGGTATGCTCTTGTTTGGTTCGCTACTAAAATTAAATCATCGTATACTGAAGGCGCCAGATAATTATTCTCTCTGATCGCTAGATCCAGATATCTTCCAACTGTAGTTACAGAAGCATTGATCCAGTCATATAAAGGAACTGATTTTTCGGTCACTCAGAAAATATTCTGTTGGGAATGATTAGAGATGATGCATATAAGGGAACTTGGGCTAAAGAGGAATTCTCAAATGCATTGTAAGGAGTCTTCAGAATGGCGACATTCGAGAATTCAGTCTTGTAAACTAAATTTTGAGGTATGTTGGGGTTTGGAACCTTCGGCAACATGCACTAAAACGGAGTTTTATCCACAATACCGAAACAGAATTATTGCACTCGACGCGCATTTCGCTAACCATGTTAGCATCATCAGGAGATGATTAAAACTCAACAGTTTTAATCATCTCCTGATGATGCTAACATGGTTAGCGAAACGTGCGTCGAGTGCGATAATTCTGTTTCGGTATTGTGGATAAAACTCCGTTTTAGTAAATTTTGAGGCTCAATATTACGCCAAATAATGTAACTGAACCACCACTTACAAAAGAAATATTTCATGACACCTTACAAGAGATGATTGTGACAGTTCCTGACAACAATGTCATTTTGAAATACCTGCATCACATACAAGCTATTGAACGATGCATCAGAAGTCACCGAAAGCTCTAATTTAGTAGGCGAAACAGAAGCAAGAGAAAACTGAGACAAAACAGCAAATTTTAAAGGCTTTAGAGCAATATACTAGCATTTTTAATAATCATGTACGCCACGTCGGTTTGGAGCTCCGCCGCGAAGACCAACAAGTAGAAGCTACATACGCTGGAACGAAAGCTGCTACGCACAATCATGAATTACAGATGGGAGAACATCAAGACAACAAGGACACTGTACTGCCAAACCGGGACAAGACCGCTAGAACAGAGACTGCAGGAGACAGCGACGAAATTCTTCAGGTACACGACGAGGACGCAGGAAATAACCAGGAACATAGGAAGGATGACCATAGAGAAGACGCCATTCAGGTAAAGCCACAAAATGATCCAGAGGTGATGCTATGAAAAATCCAGAACAAGGACTAAGACCCTATGACGCCCCCACCCCCCACCAGGAAGGACTGCATGAAGCCGAAAAACATAAAAAGTGCAGTGTTAGAATAATCATTTAGTATTAAAATATCATGTAACTTATTTAGTTACCTTAGGTTTAGGAGGACGCTTGTTAGGTACCACCTTAGTCGGTAATATATAAGTATTTATTTGTAAATATGTATATATTGTTAAGTTTGTACTAGTTTTAGGTCAAATATCAAGTAACATAAGGCAATTCTTTATAAATAAATAAATAAATAAATAAAAAACTAGCATTTTTAGCTGGCGGGAGGAAGGTTGAGAGGGACGAACTCGCTATGTCGTGAGATCTGGTTTATTGCAGTCAATAAAACTATATTTTTATTGAGTGACATAAACCAATAGTTGTAATTTTCACTCATATTTCAATAGAAATATATGTGGAAAATTCCAGTCGATCTAGGCACTTGAAGATGGCGTTTGTCAGAGCCGATACTTTGCCTGAATGATCAATAGCAGTAATAACAACTTTCTAGCACACAGGCTAACTGAGATATCACACTTCACTTTTTCCCCACATAGACATTATATAGTCGAATTCATTGGAAAACCCAAAACTGACTTTACGTTTCGGTGGCAAATCTGCCCTGTTATCAAAAGGTAAAAACAAGAACCTAAAAATAAAAATGTGATAAAAGGAGATCGGTTAGAATACTTAATAAAGAGCTTTTGCCTGAAACTGAACGAAACTTTGGAATTTGAGAAGTGAGTCAATTGTCATTAATTAATGAAATGTATATAGTGTATTAAGTGTAATTATTGAAGGTAATAGTTAAGTAATGTTATTGCCCAATTTTGAAATCTAACGGTCAGCGCGAGATATTGTCATATAATTATGAATTGAAACCTTTGGTGCACAAATGTAAAAATTTAGATTTTAGCTGAAAAAACTCAAGTCACTTCCTCTCCTGTAGCAAATCCTCCAGGCGATAGATAGGCATTTTAAGATCCTTTACAGGCGTAGCCGACTATATCAAAATCGGCCTCTCCTATTGGTCGATCCGCATGGCCCTCCGCTCGCTACGGGGGCTCAAGAAAAGGAAACTAACCAGGTGCTAACCCAATCTAAGCCAAGACATACCCAAAATCAAGAAAAAAAGTTGTTTAGAAACATAATCTTAAAAAAAAAATAAAAAAAAAGCAACGGGGTTCGAACCCATGTTTTCCAGGTAAGACCCAACGATCTAAACCTCTACGCCACGAGAGCTCTTGCGAGAAATTGATTGCATCACGAAGACATATTGTAATATGAGATGGATCGACCAATAGGAGAGGCCGATTTTGATATAGTCGGCTACGCCTGTAAAGGATCTTTAAACGCGATAGATAGATGGTAGACAAAAGTCATCTATTCAAAAGTTATAATGTATCCCTTCCTTTCGAGGTATAAATTGAGCGAATTTGGCAATAAAATATTTTCAATTTTATATATTCAAATATAAAACAGCTTTGTCAATAAAGATGTAATCTGTCTGACATTGCAGTACATGATTAATTTGATATATTTTATCAATAAATTAAATTCATACATAATAATTGTTCATGGCATTAAGGAATTAGTTTTCAATCTACCTGGGAAAAATCATGTAAGGCTGAAGCTTCTATGTCAAACGTATCATCAACTTCATCTTCTTCTTCATAAGGTGGAGTCGCCATCATGAGATCGAAGAAATCGGGCTAAAAAATATTATTAATTTTGTTTTCCAGTTCGACTTCCATGTTCTGGAGTGAAGTTAGAACGGGAAAGAATTTTTTTTGTATTAATCCTTTTCTTAATATTGTGGCATTCGAACCTAAATGTGACACATATTTATTTTTCGACACATCTTAATATTATTAATAAAAATAATGTCAACGTAATTGGTATCAATCAACATATGGTTGTTGAAAGCCTTGATTTGTGCACTGTGAAAATCAAGCCAAATTGTTAAGAGTACCAGTTTTAAAATAAACCATGTCGCGCTTGAGATATTAAGTGATTGACTTAATACTGTAACCCAGAGAACAATGGAGAAAAAGTTTCATTTAAAGCCCATGAGACAACCCAAGTTCCATAAACAATCCAAGATCCAGTAAAAAATGCTGTTCAAAAACAATAATTGGACAGTTTTTATGAACATTCGTTCTATCAGAAATTAAACAGACGAAATAAAATACCTCCTTACCAACAAGAATGATTTTTTTTTCAGCTAAACATTTCCTACTAAAGTCAGAGAAGAAATTTCTTAAAATAAATGACTACCAGCTAATATCATGCTTTTGCTGAAAAACACGTCCACATGGTATCACAATGAGTTTAAGTACACCTCAGATAAAATGTTTTGAAAGAAAATATGTGGTAAAATTATCAACAAGTCATTGTAAGATTTCCGCAATGGAGATTAAATGTTTAAAACGTTTTATTATTACTGTTTATACCAGACAGTGGTAATTGGATATATTTCTGGAAATAATTTCCATCTAGCTTACAAAATTAAACAGTTCCTATAATACTGAGGTTAATGCTGACTTCAATGTTCACTTAAACCTTAATGATAGTAGAGCAAACAATTTATTGATTTTATAAGAAGCTTCGGTTTTAGGGAACAGATTTCTGCACCCACACATGGTACAAACTAGAATCAATGCAACAGAAATAGCCCTTCCTTCTCACCGGGATCCATTATACAAAATAACAATAAAGTAAGCTGGTTCAACAGGGAAATGTCTCAAATGCGTGAAACATTGGGCTTTTGAATGAGGTGCATTAGTAGAGTGTATGTGTTAATATATTCGCTCTAGAAAACGATTTACCTCCCACTTTTTTGTCACAAGCTGAATTTTTCAGGGATGGAAGTACATGATAAGGTAACCCTTATTCCGGAGGTAATACAAAATTAGACCGTGCAAAAGGGCACTATCATCAAAAATCGAGATATTGATACCACCGTATAGAGAAAAACATAGTTATTTTTTGGTCGAAAGCACAAAAAGGTCTTTGTAGAGAGTATTTTTTTATAATTATTTAAAAAAAATCTTTTACATTAGCCCTTTTGGCCGAAAATAATTTTAAACGTAAATATCTCGGTTTCAGCCGGGCAAAAATTTGATTAATATGTGGTCTTTTTTAAATATAACATTCATTTGACAAAAAAGGAAGACCTAAATGAGAAAATACTATTCTTTATAAAAGTTTCGGCTATGTCTTGACCAGGTAATAGAGCAAATCACATATTTTTTGCTTGTAAACTAACAATGGTATAACAATAAATAATGAGCGACGTCATGAGTTTACGCAGCGCTGCGACGTAATTATTCAAACCGCCAGATGCAACTACCCTTGGTCTATCTTTCTCTTCGCCTTCACGTTTAGCATGCTTTGTTTCTCTCTACGTGTCGACAGATGGAACACATAATATATTATTATAGACCTATTAAGATTTATTTTATTTTATTTGTATTATAAAACTTCTCGTTAGGTGTCAATTTGCAATCTGCCATATTGTATATCTGTTTTTATTAAAGAATTAATAAGTTTATGTGTTACATATAAAGTACCTATCTAGTAAATTTTGAAGAAATATAGAAATTTTTTGCGTTTTTATTATACATAGGTACATACATCTGTTTCAGGTGAATATATCTGGGTAAGTTGTAAGTTTTTGTTTAAAATTTTAATGACTGAAGAATCAGAGAGCAAAAATAGGGATGTTGCTAAACGTCGCCAAGGCAATATGCTTGTTGATGCAACAAACAGGGTGCCTGGAAATTAGAGGTCAATGTTTTAATTGCATATTTAATGTTTTACCCTGAGGCCGAAGGAAATTTCAGTCAAATATGCTATGTTCCAAGTTATGTTATCCTGAGTAGGCCATGACTGATACTTAGGTATTTATATTGTTGGGTACTGATATCAACAATTCAGTCATAGCCTACTCAGAATAAAATAAACTTGGAACAAAGGATATTCATGTGCCAGGATCAAGGTGTGAAGGGTACCTATTTATTTATACAATATTGCATATTTTTTTTAACAGAAATTAAATTAGAATGGACAGCACAAAGGATTCAAGTTCAGAAAGGGAAATTGAGCCTCTTGCCTCTCTTATGTTCGAAATAGCAATATAGTATTGATATTATTAATGAAACAATAAAACAAGTCATTTCAGATGCTAAAATTAGTAATAAATACGACGAAGTAATTTGGCACAAGCTATGCTATATTAGTTATTCATGTAAAAGAAATATTGAAGGGAAGAGAAAAAGTACCGCAAGACTTAAAGAATATCATATAAGACTTGCGGTACTTTTTCTCTTCGTTTCAATATGTACGAGCAGAGGTTGAATGGTGAGGTGAGTGATGATAGTTATCGAGTGTACGCTAAAGTACTAAAAAAGGTCATTAAACAAGCAAAATTGCTATACAATACAAAATATATTTCTCAGTCTGAAAACAAAAGTAAAGCTAACTGGTCTTTAATTAATAAAATAACTAATAGAGATAAGGGCACTACAACACTTTTTGACAGTGTTGATGCGGGGAAGTTTTCTGAAAAGGACTTACTTAACACAGTAAATAATGAATTTATTAATGCATGTTCAGATGTCGGGGGGCCTACCACAGACTACTCAAGGATTAAAGTAAACAACAACTCTATCTTCCTGGCATCCACAGCTCAAGAGGTGTGTGAATGCATTAAGGGACTTAAAAACAAAAAATCTGTGGGGGATGATGAGACACCAGTTACTCTCTTAAAGACAGTGACTGATGTTGTATCAGAACCTTTATCTCACATAATAAATCTCTGCTTTCGGGAGGGTATTTTTCCGGATGCACTTAAAATTGCACATGCCAAACCTATTTTTTAAAAAAAAGGGGAATAAAGAAGACTTGAAAAATTACAGACCAGTGTCACTCTTATCAAACATAGGCAAGGTTTTTGAAAAACTAATGTATGAAAGAATTTGGGGTTTTTTTGGATGGGGTTTTCTACGATAAGGGCTATATATTCGGCACTAGTGGAAATACTAGAGTCTATGAATGAAAATAAGCAAACTATTGCAGTATATCTGGATCTTTCAAAGGCCTTCGACAGTGTGGATCACACCATTCTTGTTCAGAAACTGGAAATGTATGGAATTAAGGGTGTGGTTAAAAATCTTATGACATCTTACTTAACGAACAGAAGGTAATGTGTTGAAAATAATCAAATTGGTAAAAAGATAAAATCGAATGTGGTGCATGTGAGGAAGGGTGTGGCTCACATGCACCACATGTATATACTGTATACAAATGAGCTTCCGTCACTGATTGATGACCATGTAGTTCTGTATGCAGATGATACCTCCATCATTATGAGCAACCAGGTGGGATTAGATATGGGGCGGCATCTCGGGGGTTCGCTTGGCACTCTGCGGGGGTGGTTCTCTGACAACAACATATTGATGAATGTAGAAAAACTCAAATCATGCATTAGGGGTAATGAAAATATTACATATAAAATCATTGAAAAAAACCATGAGACAACAAAAACCATTTAATTCTTAGCTATGACAATTGATCAGAGGTTGGACTGGGGAGCGCATGTCGGGGGTCTGTCGGGGGAACTCTCGAGGTATTGCTACGCACTTTGTGAGTGAGGTGAGTGTGGAGGCCGCTTTATTTGTATATCATGCACACATCCTGTCTAGGATAAAGTATAGGATTATTTTTTGGGGAAATTCTGTTGAAGCTGACAGGGTGCTAATTCTGCAGAAGAGATGCCTAAGGACTATGTTCGGAGTAAAAAATAGAGACAGCTGCAGACCTGCGTTTAAAGAAAGAAAACGCCTTACAGTTACAAACTTATTTATTTTAGAACCGATAAAGTTTATTACAGAATGGAACACTTTTCGAATCAATTGCCAAAACACATGATTATAACACTAGAACAAAAAGTGATTTCTTACTAGACAAAACAAGATACACATTTGTACAGAAAAATGTTCATTTTAGTCTAATAGAAATCTGGAATGAAATCCCAGATAAAATAAGGTCTCTTTCAGAGAGAGAATCTTTGAATGCTCTAAAAGGTATATTGGTTGAAAATCAGTTCTATAATGTAGGAGAATTTTTTCAGTACTCATTTTGATGGTAATGTTGATTTTAAGTTTTGATAATGTCAATGACTGTGATCCTGTGATAATGTTTTAACTATGTATTGTAATTTTTGTACTTGCAATGTTGGTGATGTAACATATTGTACTATTATTGTTATTATTATTATTGTAACAAATATTTAAAATTGTGTGACACGTTCTACACCTCTCCGAGGTCTATGTAGTTTATTTTACGATGGAACAAAGAAATCTTTTCTATTCTTCTATTCTATTCTATGTCTTTTACATGAATAACTAATATAGCATAGCTTGTGCCAAATTACTTAGTCGTATTTATTACTAATTTTAGCATCTGAAATTACTTTTTGTATTGTTTCATTAATAATATCAATACTATATTGCTATTTCGAACATAAACGAGGCAAGAGGCTCAATTTCGCTTTCTGAACTTGAATCCTTTGTTCTGTCCGATCTAATTTGATTTCTGTTAAAAAAAAATGCAATATTGTATAAATAAATAGGTACCCTTCACACCTTGACCCTGACACATGAATATTCTTTGTTCAAAGCTATGACTGGATTGTTGATAACAGTACCCAACAATATAAATACCTAAGCATGGGCGTAGACAGGATTTTTTCTCAGGGGGGAGGGGGCGAACCGTAGAGAAGGCCGCAGTAGTGGCACTTGGAGTGAAAAATATTGAGGGGCCACGCCCAGTCTACGCCCATGTACCTAAGTATCAGTCATGTATACTCAGGATAAAATAACTTGGAACATTGCATATTTGAATGAAATTTCCTTCGGCGTCAGTGTAAAACATGAAATATGCAATTAAAACATTGACCTCTAATTCCAGGCACCCTGTTTGTTGCATCAACAAGTATATTGCCTTGGCGACGTTTAGCAACATCCCTATTTTTGCTCTCTGATTCTTCCATAATTAAAATTTTAAACAAAAACTTACAACTTACCCAGATATATTCACCTGAAACAGATGTATGTACCTATATATAATAAAAACGCAAAAAATTTCTATAGTTCTTCCAAATTTACTAGATAGGTACTTTATATGTAACACATAAACTTATTAATTCTTTAATAAAAACAGATATATAATATGGCAGATTGCAAATTGACACCTAACGAGAAGTTTAATAATACAAATAAAATAAAACAAATCTGAATAGGTCTATAATAATATATTATATGTGATCCATCTGTCGACACGTAGAGAGAAACAAATCATGCTAAACGTGTAGGCGAAGAGAAAGATAGACTAAGGGTAGTTGCATCTGGCGGTTTGAATAATTACGTCGCAGCGCGGCGTAAACTCATGACGCCTCTCATTATTTATTGTTATACCATTGTTAGTTTACAAGCAAAAAACATAGGATTTGCTCTATTACCTGCTCAAGATATAGCCTAAAACTTTTATAAAGAAGAGTATTTTCTCATTTAGGCCTTCCTTTTTTGTCAAATGAATGTTATATTTAAAAAAGACCACATGTTAATCAAATTTTTGCCCAACTGAAACCGAGATATTTACGTTTAAAATTATTTTCGGCCATAAGGGCTAATGTAAATGATTTTTTTTTAATAATTATAAAAAAATACTCCCTACAAAGACCTTTTTGTGCTTTGGACCAAAAAATAACTATGTTTTTCTCTATACGGTGGTATCAATATCTCGATTTTTGATGATAGTGCCCTTTTGCACAGTCTAATTTTGTATTACCTCCGGAATAAGGGTTACCTTATCATGTACTTCCATCCCTGAAAAATTCAGCTTGTGACACCGAAGTGGGAGGCAAAGTCAAAATTAGTTTTAATCTACGCCCTGCTATATGAAAGTACAAGGTTATCCAACGAAAACTAGACAAGGCGATTTTTGACTTTCCCTGTACTTTTATAAAAAAAAAACTGAAATAGCTATCTTTTGTAATTTTCTCCCGCGGATTCGGACAGCAAAAAACAATTGAACATGAACTAAAAGTGCTAGGGGTCACTTTGATATTTTTAAAATGGGATGCCATATTTTTAATGTGCTTATCCGATTTCTCATATAAATTTTGATCTAAAATGATGGATTTTTAATTCAAAAACGCCTTTTTTTCTTCAGTGTTAAATTCGGAAAATGTTCGTCTACCCTAGGATTAATACCGGATAGATGGATACCCGTTTTACCTGTTCAACCTTTAACCTGCTTTAAAGCGGCCGTCGCGTCAGTCAAACCAAATTATCAACTTTCAAATTTCTATACTTATTTTTCACGAATTAGTTACAAATAATGGTAGTTTTTTGCAAATCTATTATTGTTTACGTATAAAAACAGTATGACATATTAGAAAAACTATAAACTAACTTAATAACTTTAATCTCAATAATATAATTGTTCGAAGTGTCCTCCATTATTTTCAAAACACGACCGATGCCCCCTTTTCAGTCCCTCCAAGGAATCTCTTACAATATTTTGGTCCTGGTTAAGTCTATTAATTTCATTTATAGTTTTTTGCTGAATATCCTCGAGACTTCTGTTCGGTCGTTGATAAACTACATTTTTTAAATGACCCCATAAATATGTATCCATTGTCGTGATATACGGGCTATTTAGTGGCCAATGAATTGTTCCGTTACGGCCAATCCACTGATTGCAATGCTCATTTAAGTATGTTACCACTTCTCGAACTGCATGAGGCGGAGCACCATCCTGCTGCCAAATAATATTGTTGTAGATTTGCAATGGCAATCTTTCCAAGAAATCCTCGATATCGTTTTGAAGAAACTGGAGGTATCTTTGGCCCGTTAAAGAGCCACGATAAAATAGTGGTCCAATGAATCGATTTTCTAACATCCCACACCAAACATTAAGTCAGCTCCTACCTTGAAACCTTATCATTTCATATCTATGAGGGTTAACTGCTGCCCAGTATCTTGTATTTTTCCGATTGTATACCCCGGATGTTGTAAATGACGCTTCGTCAGTCCATAGAATTTTATTATTTAAATTATAATCTTGGTCTTGCTCTCTCATCAGCATTGAAGCAACAAATAGAAATCGAAGTTCTTTTTGATGTTGTGTTAAGTATTGAACGGGAAGGATGCAATATGGTTTTAGATCACATTTTTTTAAAGTTCTGTGAACTGTTCCATAGCTTACTCTCCAGAGTCCTGGACCATAACTTTACTTCTCGTATCGCTTGCGGAATAGAACTCTTCGGATTTATAGTAAAATATTGAACAATGGTTCGAGTCTTTCTATTCTGTCTTTTCATCTTTCTTGGCTTATCTTTCAATATCTTGCTTTCTTCAAATAGGGTCTTAATTCTGAGAATTGCATCTACTGAAATGTGTCTCTGGAAATTCTCAAAAAATGTTCTTTGTGTTTGTCGAGCATTCTTTCCACTTTTGTAATATAATTTTATTACACTTAGTTGTTCTTCTAAAGAATATTTTATTATTTGTAACTAATTCGTGAAAAATATAGTATAGAAATTTGAAAGTTGAGTATTTGGTCTGACTGACGGCCGCATTAAAGCAGGTTAAATGTTGAACAGGTGAAACGGGTATCCATCTATCAGGTATTAACGGTAGACGAATATTTCCGAATTTAAAACTGAAGAAAAAAGGCGTTTTTGAATTAAAAATCCATCACTTTAGATCAAAATTTATACGAGAAATCGGATAAGCACATTAAAAATATGGCATCCCATTTAAAAAAATACCAAAGTGACCCCTAGCGCTTTTATTTGATGTTCAATTGTTTTTTGCTGACCATATCCGAATTCGCGGGAGAAAATTACATAAGATGGCTATTTCAGTTTTTTTTTTATAAAACTACAGGAAAAGTAAAAAAATCGCCTTGTCTAGTCCTCGTTGGATAACCCTGTACACTTTCACAAGATCTGCATGAACATATAACAACATTTAGAAGACAATCCGGATGGGAAACAAATAAGGTAAAAACATGCTAACTTCATAAATAATTCTAATAATATTGCTCAATCCTACTAGCCAATCATAAATGTAAACGCAAATAGAAGAACCAATAAGCAAGCACATAGAAACTAAACCAACATCGGAATAATTTTATGTATTTTTCTTAAGCACAGCTAAAAGCATTATCTCTCAAATGACTAGCTTAAATCATTTGTTGCCGAAAAAAACAGCCATAACTTTTTCCTTTCAAGTAGTTCCAATTAAAGTAAGAGACATCATAAATGGTCTAAAAATTAAAGTAGTAGAGATATCTATGACTTAAATATTATTTATTAAACCATCTTAAAAACATCCTCATACTTCCATTTATTAAACTAATGAACTTCAGTAATCGCTTACTTTAAAAACTTCTCAGAAAATGCAATGGTTGACTGTGGAGTGTTCCAAGGATCGCTTTTACTGCCACTCTATTTCCTACATTCTACATAAACGACATGAAATTTGAAATTTCCAAGCTCTGACCTGGGATTATTTGCGGATGACACAGCACTTCTGAATAGTGACCTGCTTTAAAATTTCAAAAATTGTCAGTACCAAAAATGGGGATTTAAAGCACCCAAATAACTGAAGGTCAATAAACTTGATTCATGTCACGTCTAGAGTAAGTGAATCAATATATTTAATTTCAGTCCAATTGTCTCTTCTTCGATTGCTAATTTGGCTTCAGAAAAAGTCTCTCAGACTTGCAATAATGAACATAATGGAATCTGTTGTGCAGGCTTCTGAGTTAGTTTGGTAATGACTTTCTTTAAATCTGATTAATATCCATCCGTACTCTCTCTTCGCCCTTGTGTACACCAAAGCCTGTTCTGTTTCTTTTAAAACTGTCTTACTTTGTTTGTAAATTGTTATCTAATCTTATTTTTCTGCCTTTGTGTATTATTTTGTTTTAGACTTTTGTTTCTATGTATTTTTAAATAATTGAACGCTGAACGTGTATAAAAGTGTTAGTACTTGAAACACAAATAAATAATTTAATTTGATTTGATTTAATATTTCAAAAATATTATTGTACATCGACTTGTTCAATTCCTTAGGCAAAAGCAAAATAATATGGCACCGGCTTGTACTTTCAAATTTGGGTATCTTTTACCTTTTTATTTACAATATTGCCTAGCTCCATTTCTAAGAAAAAGTATTTTTACTCTCTAGCCTACATTAATGTATTTGCCCTTTATTGAGTGAACATAATGATAAATTATAGTTAGACAAACTTATTGTTTCACATGTACTGGTTGTAAAACTTTCCATCTAAAACAGAGTTTTATCCACAATACCAAGTGCAATTTTTGCACTCGACGCGTATTTCGCTAACCATGTTAGCATCATCAGGAGATGATTAAGACTAAAATTAAAATCTACCTAACTCCCTTTTATACTATTGTTTGCTTAATCAAGCGGAACTAAAAAGAACCAATCCTGGAATCCCACTAGTCACGCTGGATCAACCATTACAATGGACTATACGGAATAGGCCCTCTATCTCTATTTAAACTGTTCTTACATTCAATAATTTCCATACTTTCATATGCGTCTAATATTCTCCTATCAGTTATATTATGAATTAATTTTAAATTTTTTATTGTTATTCTATGATTATTATCAAAGGCATGCTTGGCAACACTTGATTTTTTTTGTTCAACCATACTTTAAATGAGCTATATGTTCTTTGAATCTCATTTGTATAGATCGCCTAGTTTACCCAACATATTTTTAGTTACAATCCATACATCCAATTTCATATATTCCACTTCTTTCTAACATGTCAATTTTGTCCTTAGGACCACCTAATAGTTTCCTAATGTTAAACTGAGTCTGGTATACTAATTTTAAACCTACTTCTTTAAAAACTTTTTGGAGTGCTCTAGTATACTGAGGATTATACGGTATCAAAACATATTTTGTATTTTCATCCTGATTAACGAAAGAAGTGGAATCACGAATGGTGTTTCTAAACAAATCCCTATTAATTAGTCTATTTATTAAGTTAGTATTGTAACCATTAACTTCCGCTATATTCCTAATTGTTTCCTTTTCCTTATTAAATCATTCTCTGCTAAGAGGAAAGTTAACCATACGGTGTAGTAAAAAATGAACACTGGCCATTTTATGTTGGTCACAGTGGAAGGAGTCAATTAGGAATATATCGGTTACTGGCAGTATTTTTCTGTAAATATCAAATTCTAATGTGTTATTATCGTTCCTAATCACAAAAGTATCCAAAAATGGTAGTTGGCCATTGTTCTCGACTTCATAAGTAAATTTAATGGTGGGGAAACGGTTGTTTAGTTTTGTTACAAAATGGTCAATATTAGCGGTTTTTGTGTCGAAAATCGCGAAAATGTCATCCACATACCTGTACCATACCCTTGGAAAATATTCGAACTCCTGGCTGATTTGATTTTCAAATTTACTCATGAAAAGATTAGCTAAGAACGGCGATAAACAGTTGCCCATTGCCGTGCCTTCAAGTTGTTGGCAATAGTCACTTTTATATTGAAAATAATTTTGATCCATGCAGAGTTTGGTTAAAGTTAAATATTCTTGTTTGATTTCGTTATCAAAACTATTCATCTCAAATAATTCTCCAAGGTATTGCAAGGTCTGTGAGATTGGTACACCAGGGAACAATGAGCTAGCATCAAACGAGATTAAAATTTCACCTTCATTAAGAATGGTATCCTTAATTTTGTTTATGAAATCTAAGGAATTTAGTACTCCTGAATTCTGTTGTTTTATAGGTAAATTTGAGAAGATAGGTTTTCCACAATGTTTACGACTTCCTGAGAACTATCAGACTTAGGTTTAATTTTCCTCAATTTTTTAAGTTTTTTATCGATGGATAACATATTCTTGATGTATTTTGTATCAATTACTAAAAACATTTTTCTCTGGAACTCGCACCATTCTTCATGTTCAATATTTGTTAATCTAAATGTTAGTTTTTTATAAAGTGTGTATGCTTCTATTTCAAACATACCTACTTCGTTTTCTGTACAAATATTTGATTTCTAAAGTCTTGTAAAAAATTTAATGTCTCCAAATTTTATTAAAATTGTTTTACCAAAATCTTCTCGTGTTACAGAAAAAGTACATTCCTTTGCCAGACAAAAGTGGCTGGATTTAGAAATCAAAAATTTGTACTCACTAGCCTAATCTTAGTAGAAAACTTACGATAAAGATTAAGTTCCGCTGACCGTGAAGCACTAAAGAAAAAATACTGCCACTAACCGATATATTCCTAATGACTCCTTCCACTGCGACCAACATAAAATGGCCAGCTTTAATTTTTTAGTACACCGTATGGTTAACTTTCCTCTTAGCAGAGAAATATTTAATAAGGAAAAGGAAACAATTAGGAATATAGCGGAAGTTAATGGTTTCAATACTAACTTAATAAATAGACTAATTAATAGGCATTTGTTTAGAAAGACCATTCGTGATTCACCTTCTTTCGTTAATCCGGATGAAAATACAAAATATGTTTCGATACCGTATAATCCTCAGTATACTAGAGGACTTCAAAAAGTTTTTAAAGAAGTAGGTTTAAAATTAGTATACCAGACTCAGTTTAACATTAAGAAACTATTAGGTGGTCCTAAGGACAAAATTGCGATGTTAGAAAGAAGTGGAATACATGAAATTGGCCGTATGGATTGTAACCAAAAATATTTTGGGTAAACTAGACGATCTATACAAATGAGATTCAAAGAACATATAGCTCATTTAAAGTATGGTAGAACAGTTTTGTCATGCGCACTAAAACACTTGCCGTCTCAGCAGGCGTCGGTCAAGATCGAACTTGGCTTTTGTCTTTGACGTGTTTTAGTTTTGACGGCGCGGCGTTTTGAGTTAATAATTCGAGTCTTTACTTTTTTTACTTTCCTTGGACCTAGCGTCTGTAGTTGCTTAATTAGTTTTAGTTTAGTGGTTCACTTTTGTGGTTTGTGCATACCCTATTTTGATTTTCGTTTAAATTGAACAATACGCACATAAACAATGGGCAATGCTACGAAAATAGAATCCTGAAAGTGTATGGTTGTGTTTTGTAGTAGTAGAGGCAAAATACCTGGGATTTCCTATTTCAAGTAAGTCTAATTATAATATTATAAGTATTACTTATTTATACATTTATTGTTTGTTTCACTATGCTAACTGGGGCCTATTTCACAATCGGCAAGACTCCTCTACCGAATATTTGGTGAAATAATCACTTAAGTCCGGGCCTGCCTATTTACCTTCACGGTGCAACAGTTACTAATTTTCTAATGCGCAAGTCCAAATAGAAATCTCTTTGTTTACATTTCGCGGTCGTAAATTTGCCATGTTTGGTCATTTATTGCTTATCCACTCCTATACAAATCAATGACTTAAACTTAACAAGTGCTTAGTGTAATCGAGATTCTAGGTTCTCATTGGTCCAGGAGCATGATTATTATTATTTTGTATTGTAAAACTCTAAAAGACTATTGGAGGTCGCAGATCCACAATATACTTTCAACTTATGTATGTATACAGTGACCCATTAGAACTCCGACCAAGCTCCTGATCGTCTGTTACAGCCTCAGAGCATTTCTGATCTCAGATTATATCCTTGACCTGTCTACATCCTTCCATTCTCGTTCAGTTGCCCTTCGTTCTACTCCAGGCTCTTGGCACCTGCTCAAGCGTAAATCCACCGGGTCCTGTGGCGCCTATCGTGAACCCATTAATGTCGCGTCAACAAAAAACTACCCGTTTAGAGTGAGCACGACGGTTCGGGAAATAAATAACACCCATATTTCCTAAAAGTTACGCGTTTTACAATGATTATTTCCTTCGTCGTAAAATGGACTAATCAGACAGCCCGATTTTCTGAATAAATTTTGTTTAGCTAAGTGATTATTGCACTAGACCTGTTTAACAGCGATTAAACTGCGTCCTCCATATTGGATTTCGTTTTGTCGATTGTAGCTGATTCTTGGAATTTTCATTAACGGTTTTTGAAAAAACATTATTTTATAAATGGTTTGAATGATCTAATATTGATTTTTATTGCTAAAAACTCCGATTTTCTTTAAAATTTTTATTTCGTTATTTTGGCATGAGGTGACGGAAAAATGTAAAATTTTTAAATATTTACATGTCGACTTTGATAAGCGGGCCTAGTCAATGCATCATTGGGATATGTAACCAAGGTAACTAATTCAGGAAATAATCTAGCCGTATACCACTCAAACTATGAATTCAATCGATTAAACTACGTTCAATATTTCTCGCATGATTTTTCTTTTTGGCAAATAGTTTCATGCAAAATAATTTATAAATAAAAACCCTCGACCGCTTCGCGATCTCCCGTTTTTATTATATTATTTTGCATTCAACATTTTCCAGAAAAATAATGCTCAAAACATTGAACGTAGTTTAATCGATAGGTAGTTTAATCGATTAAATTCATAGTTCTCGTGATATAATATATGAATATTACGCGACCATTTACAAAAATACCGCAGCCGTTACGAAAACAATCTCACGCCAATGCTTACGGCTAACTCTTTCGGTTATTTTTACATCCCAGAAACCTTTTCTTACGTCAGCTAAAACTAATCATTAGAGCCATTCATAATCTCTATCATAAAAATATAGTCAAACATGAACCAATTCTTTATCTCCGTCGCTCGTCGAGAAAGGTAGACTAAACATTATTAAAACAAGGCGACTCATCTGGATATCGATTTTATAAGGCGAGATTTTAGAATATATATTCCTGAAATAACTAATATTATAGCGGCTGCTTCTAACATTCTCCCACCTGAGGAATATTTTGAGACTCAAAGTATTCCTCACAAAATTCAAGAAACATAGTGAGTACAATCAAAGAATATTATAGTACACAATAGAAAACTCATCCCATGTTAAAAATTTGTATCTCCTATGGAAGCAGACTTTTCGAGCCTGCTTCCATCGAGCGAGTCTCGCCGTAAAAGCGACCGCGTGCTCGGCCACGTTGCCAAATTTGTGCGGTTGAAATTTGCCCGGCGCGGCGTCAAAGATAATAGATAATTCTACTAGGAAAATATTTGTTGGTCGTGTCGTGTTGTCACGCAGTAGCGACTTGAGTAGCAAGCGTGTAGGAGTAGGCGAAACGCGAAAAGCAGTTTTCATTTACGTAAGCCTAAAATAATTATTATTGAGATTTTGAGATATTAAATTGTAATCTAGGTATGACTTCAAATGCTTGCCATTTATGCCAATATTTAACATTTTACCACTGTATAATATGATTGACAATGGGTGATATGCATAAAATTTAGGCAAATGCTTTTACTTATTTTTTTTTTAAATAAACATACAAATTACGAACATCCAACAAGGATAGGTAAGATGCTTTATTTTATTCATGATTGTCAAAGATTTAGAAATAAAGTTTATTTTTGTTCAACAATAATTATAGACATCGTTGCCAAACAACGTCATCTTAAAGTTAAGGTAAATTCGAACCTAACAACTATTACCTGTACTATTACATTTTCATTGGTTAGATGTGAACAAATAATTTATTATGGGTGCTAAGTTATTTACGCGCATCATTGTAAAAAGTATATAATTTGGCGATTTCAGGTTGGCCAACACATTTTTTTTATGATACACTGGGGAGGACTTTAATATGTGAACGGAATACACAAGGTGTCCGGGAAACATTGAGAAATCTCCCGGGTTCAAATAGAACACGAAGAAATAACGGGACAAGTTCTTATATTTTTTCCCCTCCCTACGGAGATATGGGCCCCTAAAGGACACCGCTAGAAATCGTTTTTTCTTGAATAGTCTCCAAAGTACTTGACATAAATTAATACAAATTTAGTATAAAGGTCACTAGTAAGAACTCCTTAAAATAGTTGCAACATATTTAGCTTCTTTGGTTTACCAGGGGCGGACTAAATTTAACACCTTGCTTATTTTTTTAACACCCTGTATGATAAGGAACCAAAAAAATGTTTGGATAGCTTGAACTTTAAGCTATAAAAAAGAATTCCCGTTCAAGAGCGATAAAATAAACCGTTTTTTGAGTTGTTATCCAAAAAAAAAAGAAATCCGAAGAAATCAGTCGATTTTCTTAATAAAAAATAAAACATTAATTTCTTTATAATTTTTTTACTCGAAAACGGTGTTATCAATATTGAACAACAATACTTTTTCTGTAGCTTAAGGTTCATGCTACCCACAAATATTTTTTTGGTCGTTATCATACAGGGTGTTAAGAATATACGCATTAAGCTGTAAACCTAAGTCCGCCCTGGTAAATTAAAAAAGCTAAATATCTTTTAAGTGCCCTATTTTAAGAGGTCCCTACTAGTGTTATCATATTAAATTTTTATTAACTTACCTACATCAAGTACTTTAAAAGTTATTCAAGAAAAACCTAAAACCAGTGCCAGCGGCGTCCTTTGGGAGCCCATATCTCCGTAGAGATGGCCGGTAGGAAGAAAATTCTAGAAACTTGTCATGTTATTTTTTCGTGTTCTATCTGAACCCGCGAGATTTCCCAAATTTTCCAAGACACCCTAACTATTTTTTAGACCCCAGTGAAATCTGTTGGTAATATTCGGTGATTAAACGCGAGTGTAATTCATTAAGTTTAATGTTATTAAAAAAGTATCATATATTGACTGCTTAATTTCTTCTATTTGTGCCCTACAAAAATGTAGTTTCCAATCTTGGACGTTCCCATATCAATTCTTTACTTATTAACATCATCACAATATTACAGTTAGTTCCTTGGCATTTCACACTGACATGACTGACAATGACAAAAAGTAAATTAGGGTAAAATGTACGAAATGCCTTTTAATGCTATTTTTTTGCTTCACCAGTAACACAGGGTGATTCCTTACCAAAAAAAACCGTAAATGCAAAAGTTGTATTATTTTTCCTTTACTATCCTTGAAAAAAAAAACAAGTGGGTATCGGAATGCAGCGAGACAAAAGCAACATGGATTTTCTCTAATGGACTACCCTGTATATTTTACGCTAAAAAGAAAAACTTCTCCTCCTGGCTGCAAAATAGTATATTCTGTAACTAGGAGGAAAAGCAAAACATTCCTGGACGGACGACTGTGGTAATTGCTGGACGAGGCCCAGCCGAGGCCAGCAACACAGGAGTCCAGGAATGTACTTTTCCTACTAGTTGCACATGCTACTTTTTATCCGATTGAATTAGAATACGTACTTATAAAAATAGAGCCAAATATTACTCTAAATAAAAACGGTGTTTTAAATTTAAACTCAACATAATATTAAGTTTTGAATCGAGCGAGCTTGAAGTTTATTACGTAACTACGGAAACTACAGCTAAATGTTATTTTTGATAGACGTCAGATCTGACAAACAAGGCGTTTGAATAGAACAGAAATGTTACATTCCCGTCCTAGGCCGGAAATGTTATATTCCCGGACAGTTATTTTCTATTCCTGCATGTACAGTTATTGCATGTTGCCAAGCAACGAATACAATATACTGGAATCATGACTTTTACTCCAGAAAAGTGAGATACTAACAATATAATAACAATAATAAAGCGAAAACGTTGGCTAGCCATTAGCAATTATGTGAGTAGTATGTGTAATTATGTGTATTATTATGTGTAATATTTCTGAAACATCTAAGCGATCTTATTGTGCGGGTCCAAAGGTCACAATTTTCATTAAAATTTTCATTTATGGCCGATTTTGCATGCAAAATCTGTCAAAGGCATGATAATTAATGAGAAATGTGACCTTTGGACCCGCACAATATGACTGCTTTTGACTATACTCTGAATGTCAACATATTATATATTTTTAAAAGCAAGAGGAAAACATCTTTCTCTTAAGCGTAAAATATATAGGGTGATCCATTAGAGAAAATCCATGTTGCTTTTGTTTCGCTGCTTTCCGATACTCACTTGTTTTTTTGAAAGAGCTTAAAAGATAATACAAGTTTTGAATTTACGATCAATGACACTTACGAAAGGAAAATATAGTTTCACTAATTTAGTTAAAGTAACAAAAAAAAACAAAACAATCTAGACCTCCTTGTTTTCAAGGTATTGTACAAAAAATCAACGCGGTAATTATGCTGAACAAAGTGATGGTAATGGTTTTATTCTTATAAAACGGTTAAACCAAGATTTTTTAAAATTATTTCGGTGTCGTGAAGCAGAAAGGCGGCTGGAATTTAAATCCATCCGCAAAATCATTTCGATTATCTTTTAGAATGGAAACCACTACTAGCCTTTTAAAACCGTCACAATATTTCAATTGTAAAGAGGACTTTGACAGGCAAAAATTGTTATCTACTAATACAACATCAAAAAACAAGAACAGCGCTGATAATGAATTTTTTAAAAGTCTTGAAAGTAAAGATGACATTTCTGATGCGGAATCCACTAGTGCTGAAAATGTATTAATTGAAAACGCAACATACACAACACCTTTGGAAGAATGTGCTGTCACTACAGGGTATCTTATTAAACGAATAAAAAATAAATTTAACTATTTAGATTGCTAAAATAATTTTGAGAGTTACAATGAAAGTAATATTCCACTTTTAAAGGATTCAAAGCAAAAAATTTTTTTAAATAAAAATTATGGAGGAAAATCTGGAGAGTCTTTAGTTGTGTACCAAAAGATGACATAGTTGTTATTGTCCAAAAATTATTTTTATATTTCCGTAAATATTTTAATCTGTATGAGTCGAGAGGACCTTGCGGTAAAAATAACAGACAAAATTTTGGCAAAAATGTTGGTTGGATAAAAATAATAATTGTTACAGACACAAAGTTTTATTAATTGAACAGATAGTTGTAAGTAACATTTATATGTTTTGTAAATGGACATTAGATAAAAACAACAAAAAAAAGTGCAGCAAAAATTAAAAAACCTTAAACATCAATAAAAAATATATTTTGACAATAATAAAACAATTTAGATAGGTAAATATTACAGGTAAGATTTCGACAGATTTTCAAACTCACAATTTTTTAGAACTAAAATAGTAAAGTGCGTTTTCAAAAACACTTTCTTACTTAAAAAAAAGTATTAATCGAATATTTAGGTATTTACCACAAAACTTTAATAAGTTTAGCAGTTTAGCTCCTCTGCTGTGGTTAATTTATTGTACAGATTGCTTAGGTATAATGTTGCCCCCTCTGACTTATTTATGTTTCGAGCTTAAAAAATACTGAATTTTATAGTTTTAAATATTATGTACCTATGTTACAGTTTTTGCCGAATAAGATTAGATAATCTATAAAATGCCGACATAATGTATTTACGACTTTTTTATTTTTATGTTATTTAATAATATAATATATTCTATTTTATAGGAATAGAGTAATAATCATGGATGTTGTTATTATACATGTAGTATTTTTACATTGTCTCCGGACCTATACCCACCCATGCAAATTTTCAGCTCGATATGACAAATTAAATTCGGAACTTGGCCCCCATTTCCTAAATGCGGTCATGTACCGGCTTAAAACCACGATATTTTTATATTGATTTCGGCCCATATACGTATGCACATTTTCAGCTTCATACGACAATTTAAATTCATAATTTGACCCCCTCCTCCTAAATACGACCCTGTACCAGCTTAAAAACACGATAATTTTACATTCTTGAGGGACATATATACGTA
>MU185948.1:0-12593 GCA_016904865.1 Pissodes strobi
CCCAATATTATTTACTGGATAGTTTCTTTCTTTTGGTGATATTGTCTTTATTTGCAATTCAGTTATTGGATGAAGCCCTATGTAGAGCTGATGATCATTTGTCGATAACAAACCAACAAAATACGCATGGGTTCTTGAGCATTGATTTTAATCAATTTCCAATTACTGCAGCCTTAGTAATAATAATAAAAAGTAAAACCTCTACCATAAATCTAAGGTCTTAACTCCTCTGATTACTGATTTAATACTTTGCTTAATTGGAATTTTATTATTTTATGAACAGATTTACAAAATCTAATGAGGATCAAACACCGGTATAAAGATAATGATTGATAACCGGTATGTGATTTGCTCTGCGTGTTACAGATCAATGTATTGTCACTATTTGAGTAAGGTTATACGTATAGAACATTTCTCATTTTATTTTGGTTATATTACACTTTTAAATGCATGAGTATGAATCAAAATAATATTAATATGGATTACAAAATATTATTTCTAGAGTAAATATTAAAATTATTGAACAAAAGTGCTAATAATGAATATAGCTCAGAAATATATATTTGTTTAATAACGAAATTGTATGGTTCTTTCCAAGTTAGGGTGTCAGTCCTGCTTGCAACATATTACTTTATTGATTCTGTCAAATTCAGAACTGAAAATTTTAATGTTACTATATGCAAATCTCATCAAAATTGCATTTTCGGCATCTTTATCCTCCTATCCCTAGGTGGTAGATGCATAGGCCTACTCGCATCGTCCGGTGAAAGACCACCCTACCAGAACTGGGAAGTGCTAAGTGATTTCTCCGAATCACGTCCCACTTCCGCGCTGGTGATTCCAGATTCCACAGTAGGAATATATGGACATGATGGTGGTTCCAGGATCCAAATATTCCGGAGGCAAACTCCCCGGTCATTCGGATCTCCGGGCGCCGGGTAGCCCTGTGAGCCCTTCATTCCGCATTCAATAGACAACAAAGATACCGAACAAATTTAGAAAATATTTCGGCAACATAAGAGGCCTAAATACAAACATAAATTCGGTACATCAACATGTTCAAGCAAATAGACCACACATACTAGCCCATACAGAAACACAAGTAGGTTCTACAACAACAACATTAAAACTACCGCTATCCTGGTTACGACTTGCACACCTGATTTAGACATAAGTTAGGAATATGCCTTTTTACCCGAAGCGACGCGAGGAAACACTCGAACCGACCAACCTCGACATCATGTGGCTCAAGTTCACCGCCAAGGGATTAACCAAGTTTATATGCTGTCTCTATCGCCATCCGATCGATACTGCCTACCAAAGCTTTTTACAACACTAACTACCACTTTTGACTCAATACTGGATGATCACCCCTATTCAGAAATAATCGTTCTGGGAGATTTCAAAGCCCACAACGCCAACTGTCTCAAACATCACAACA
Organism: Pissodes strobi; assembly: GCA_016904865.1. Classification (NCBI taxonomy): domain Eukaryota; kingdom Metazoa; phylum Arthropoda; class Insecta; order Coleoptera; family Curculionidae; genus Pissodes; species Pissodes strobi. The sequence continues at coordinate 1,442 of MU185948.1, forward strand.
AGACCGAAGGTATATAGAGAAGCTGAAGCATTTGCATCAGCTGCGGGCTTACTCAACTTGTAGAACAACCAACTCGAATCTCAGACAGGGGCGAATTCGCCGCCCTCCTGGATCTTTTTCTAACCACCAATCCTGACCAGTACACAATTACAGTTGATCCGCCATTAGGTACTTCCGACCACAAACTTATTCCAACGGTTTATGAATTGCCACTTCTACAGAAGGATCCACCATCGCCTCCCAAAATCTGGCATGACAATTCTGCAAACTGGGACGATCTACCTAGATTTTCCTTGGCTCGACGTCTGCTTTGGCACTGATAAGCTGACTATGCAAGTAATCTCCTCAGGAATGGATGCATACATTCCAAATTTCATTAATTTACCGTCAAAAGGAAAGCCTACAAGTACTGGCAGCAAAATCAGAGTGCTGGCAATCTCAATTATTTTGTCGAAGCGAGAAACGAGTGCAGAAGTGATCGACGAAACTAAGGACAAACACAATCAAAGGACCAGGAGTAAACTTTTGCAATGCCCCAGTGGCTCCAGGATTTTCTGGTCGGTAGCAAAGGCAGTAAGTAATAAATTTACAAAAACGTCTCTCCCAGCTTTGACAGATGAACGGGGCATCACGGCGACTACAGCCAAGGAAAAAAGCAAACATGCTCGCCAAAATGTTTTCATCGCACTCTACCTTAGACGTTTCCCAAGCAAGGCTCTCCACACCATATCACACATCACCACTACCATGGCAGAAGTCAAATTTCATCACCGTGATATTCGTAAAATCACTAAAGAACTAGGTACGCAAAAGGCAGGACCGGACGGAATACCTGCCATCGTGTTAAAGAACTGCGTCAACGAACTAACACCCGTTTTCTTCCAACTTTTTTCTCTGTCTTACCGCAAGGGATATACACATCTTCTAGGAAAGTCGCTCGAGTGCAACATGTTACAAAAAAGGCAAGAAAACCACTCCCGCCAACTATCGCCCAATTGCCTTGCTTCCTATAATCTCCAAAGTCATGGAACGTGCAGTCAATCAGCAATTACTCAAGTACCTTGAGAACAACAGAATAATCAGCGATAATCAATACGGCTTTAGCAAAGACAGGTCGACAGGAGGCCTATGTCGCTCATATAAGTCATACATGTAGTAAGGCAATTGGGAACTACGGAGAATCTCGAGCGATTGCGTTGGATATTTCGAAGGCATTCGACAGAGTTTGGCATGACGGAGATTGCTCAACATGCGGTCCTTCGGACTGCCAGCCTCTCTCTGCAGCTGGCTTGCCAGTTTCCTTAAGAACCGATCTCTACACGTTGCACTTGATGGGCATGTCTCAGACATATTCACTATTAACGCGGGCGTGCCTCAGGGCGCAATACTTTCACCAACTCTATTCCTCATCTATATTAACGACTTGCTGACCGAATCGAATAATCCTAATCCTGCTTACTGTTTTGCAGATGACAGTACCCTTGTCTCCTAATTTAGGTCAGAAAAACCTTTCCCAGCGACTGAAGCTTATCACAGCAGACAGGAACAGATGACAGCGATTAATCAAGACCTGGAGAAAGTTCAAACTTGAGGCGACATAAATTTGGTCCAGTTCAATGCAGCAAAGACCCAAGCAGCTACGTTTACCAAAAGGGCCAATGATCATATGGGGAAGTTTATATTTTCTTTTAGAGGTGACTCATACCTATCTTTGTTATATTCAAGTTGTCTGTACCTCAGTATTCCTTTTAGTTGCTGATGGTCATTGAAAATTTATTGAAAACTTTTGGAGGAATTTGTTTTATAAAGACTATTTCACACTGACATCATTATGGCAGGATCGACCTTTCCTCGCACCCTGTAGTCCTGGGTGTTTCGGTCAACAGTAATATGTCCTGGCATGACCACGTTGCTAAGATAGCAAAATCAACCTTCCACAAGCTTGGTGTGCTATTTCGTAACTAAAAACTGTATACACCGCAGCAGTTGCTCTTGCTCTACAAAGCGCAATTAAGACCGTGCTTTTCTAAGCTATTTCTCACACATCTGGGGCGTCGCACCAAACACACCCTAAGCTGCTGGATTCCATTCAGAGAAGAGCTGTGCGTCTCAACGGCGACCCTGAGTTGACTCGGTCTCTGGATAGTCTGGAACACCGCAGACATGTGGCCGAGGTGTCCCTGTTTTAAAGATACTTTCACGGCAGATGTTCCCAGGATTTGACCCGCCTCATTTCGCCCCTAGCAACGCCTGTCAGACAGCCATGACAGACGGCAAGAGCGCATCAGTTCGTCGTACAACTGGAAACAACAAGAACTTCTTTGTCTAGCGCACTGCATCACTGTAGACATATGTTTCCACCTAATCACCACCTACAACTATTCAAGAGCCGTGTCAATCAACATCTTTGCACACACACACCGCTCGTCGAGCGCCATAGGATATCCCTTTGGTGTGCGTGCCACTACCATGAAAAAAAAAATGTGCCAAATCTTCTCAATCAGAACGTATAGGTTAAAATAGTGACTTATTTTTGATCCTCAAAATTCTAAAGCCTATTTGACCATCTTGAAGATATCTATGGCTATGCCATACAACAGTGGGTGCACACAGGTAGTCCATTTTATCTGGGAAGTTACAGTCAATGTAAACATAGGACACACTTTGTTTATTCATTTAGTTACGATAGATAAATGAGTAAGTATTTTCTTAGGTCCCTGTATCTTTGCTTCTACTAGTGTAGTTTGGCCTATGATATGTCGTAGTTAATTTTTAATGTCAGTTTAGTTTGTATATAAACTTGTATTATCTAATGTCATTCGCGTACATTTTAAATTTCGAAATTACAGCTGAATTAATTATGAAATTAGCATTATACTATTTCTAGGCGTCGTAGATGAATCAAATGTAGTACTCCATATTGAAATTTGAACCCATACTAGTCCGAAGTGAAGAAAACATATGCTACTGAGAAGAATAATTCTAAAAGCAGTGAATGATTTATTTCCTAAATATTCCTTGGAAAATCTCAAATTTTTAAATGTCTACGTTAGGTGATGCAATACCTCACTTAAACACCACTGATGAAAAACATGAACTGTGCAAAATTACTTACTCTGTTATCTGTTAACGAATTTAAAACAAAGTTTAACATCCTCAACTAAAACTATTGTAAATAAAAGATAATGCTAAATCTAGACTAGCTTCTTGCTGAAATGGTGAAGGTAAATTAATGTTTTTATCATTCTAATTATATTGAATATTAATTACGAACTCAGAATTACGTTTGGGTTAGTTTGGGTTCGAAAACTGTAGATTAGTCATAATTGAATTATGATATATAAAATATTTAGATGTATACTACATTATTGAAATTTAAAACGTAATCTCTGCATTGCAGTATCTTATAACGAAAATATGATTTGAATTGTCATCCATTTATTCTATAATCATAGTGAATCTAAATTTTAGTGCGAGAAGAAATTATATAATATATTCATATATTCTGTTTATATAAATATTCATCTTTGGCCTAAAAATCGTATTTAAAAATTTTCCCGAGTTTTCAACTCAACACTTTAAGCAGAACAAATTCACATTTTGAACCTGTAATTAAAATGCTTCCCTCTGATCTCTGGAACCTCATTTAACATTCTCTCCACACAGAGCAGAGCTACAGTAATCATGCAAATTATGCTCACATTTTTAGAACAAAGCCCTAATAATGATAAAGCTGTATTTTTGTTTTATTCACGGATCGGCCAAAAGTGCTATAGTCTCCACAAATACCTGTAAAAAATCCTTTTGACAAAAATATTTTCTATTGGTGCGTCAAGCCAGAAAAAAATAAATTAATTAGAAATTTTATATAAAAATTGCCTTTAGTGTCAAAATCGATAAAATATCTTCAAAATCGGTTAAAAGGACATCGATGTCACAAAAATAAAACATCTTGTCTAATCAGCAAGAGTAACAAAATTATTAAAATGTAACTCAATCAACACAACCGGTAGGAAATGGTATACAAGGAAGAAAACGTTACATAGTAATATATTGTTTTATGATTGCTTTCTTTCGATGCCCTAGCCCTAGAGTTTGCACCAAAAAAAATCATGGTGAAGTTTCATACACTGGAATAGATAACCGCATATGTTGAAAAATCATTTTTGTAAACAAAATTGTAAATATGTAAGTAGTTTTAAGAGGGGAAGTTATTTAACCAAATGAGTCTTTTCCCCAATGTGCTCCTCGTGGGGTTGGTTGAGACGACTACGACTGTGGGGCAGTGGCGGCTCGTCGTGTACGGCAACTGAGACTGGGCCTCACGTGTAAACATTACAATATAATCTGAAATGTTCATTAATGTTTATATAAAGATTATAAACATAAACCGTTTTTTGACTAATTTCCAATCATAAAAGTACGAACGCATAACATAATTGTAATAAGTCCAGAAATTTTTGCATTGCCGGTATAGTACATTTAGAGATAGCCTTCGCACGGCACCTAATGAGTGTTCAGTTTACCCATGTTTTGCGGTCCATTGCATTGTCTACCAGTGTTCTGGTTGGTCAGTGGTTAGATGCTGGGCCTGTGGTACGGCGGCCCGGGTTTTGATTCCAGTCGGTTTTTTTTTTATTATTTTTTTAAAGTTAGGTTTGTAAAGAGTTTTTTCTTCATTTTAGGCATGCCTTGTTATAGTTTTTGTTGGCGTGAAGTGAAATAATAGTCAACGTTTCATTGAGTTCATTAGGCACCTTGTTACGGCTAATTCCAAGTGGTATAATACTACGCTCCCCACCCGATCAGTTGCACAAGACGGGGCCTTAAATCAGCGAATTTTAGTAGTCATATGAGACGCCCATTTGTGCTTATATGGGTATTCTTTTTAGCAGTAGATTTTATGTTGCCTCTGTTTTTGAACAATGACTTTTTATTTAAATCTTTCTTTTGAAAAAAATAAAAAACAAGCCAAAAATTAATGATAATTGTGTTATGGTGTACTATAAAATTTAACATTCAAAATAAAAAATAAGTAGGTGCTACAATCCTTTGTTTCATAGTATTAGGGGTAGGTCCTTATTTGAAACTTGACAACGTTTTATTCTCAACTTCCTCATCTCATCCCATTTCTATTTTTCTTCTTGGGGGTCAAGTGTCGTGTCAGGTCGTCAGATCATTCCTAATTAAAATTAGATCACGTCGATCATGACCGTTGCGATTGAATTGGCGCATGCCTATCAATGGATGGTTGGATTGTTTTTGTTTGTAATTTTATATTTTCGATGCGAATTTTCCAGTTTAAAAATTAATAATTAATATGTTGTTTTGTATGGCTGTGTTGTTAATAAGACGGTAAGGTAAGGCAAGGGCCCTTACAACAATGTAAGCTGATTTGTGTTTTATTTTAATAATGCCGTACTGCCATATCCGAGGCCATATCTATTCTAAGGTTTTGTTTATTAAAATTATTTTTTATTCACAGTAGTTTTGCGGTTTTGTTTTTTTGTGCCTACATCTAGGTATTTTAATTTAAAAATTCTAAGATTGGTTTAAAACTCGGGTTGAAATGAATCCCTCTCACGATATTATTTTGTATTTGCTTGAAACCCCTTTCTCGCGACCATCTGAAGTGGAAAAGCGGCGAATTTTGGAAAGTCGACCAACGCCAAAAAGGCAAAAAAAGTTTCAAACTCCCTGGTACGATAATTATAAATGGCTTTGCGGGAGTTTATATAAACAGAGTCTGTATTGCTAGCCGTGCTTTTTATTGGGTAAAATAAAAAATTCATGATGATTTCAAGGACTTAAAAAGAATTCTGTTAGACAGAGCGCGGGCTTCTTAAATTATTTTAATGACTTTGAATTTGCACTTTTAGTCTTAGTCTTTAGCGATGTTTTTTCTCTCACGATGTACTGTTTGATGTGTTACAAAAGAAATAACTATATATTAATTATTGTATCTCTCAAATAAAAATTACGCAAGCCCTCTTAAATACGAAACCAAATGACAAATCCTACCTTTGCATGCATAAAATTTTATAACACCCTGCCCCAGCAATTAAAAAGTCAAATAAAACAGAAAAATTTATAAAAAAAAATTATTTCAACATTTATTATTAATTGAACCCTATACTGTGGATGAATACCTGAATAATTAAATAGCTCTGCGTAATTCTGTAGGTGCCTCTGACTCCATTGTGTTTATTTTAAAGAATTCCGGTTTTAAAATTGTGTCTCAGCTTATCTTTGTTAATTCCTTGTTTGTAGTAATATAAGTTTTTAAGAAAAACTTGTGACAAAAATATACATATTATACAAAAATAGTTTTTCTTAAAAATACATTTTTATAATTATGTTAGTAATAAGTTGTAGTAGTATTTTAGCATAAGTTTTATTTCTATTTATTCAACCAACATTGTTTGATTTTAAATTTTTTTAAATAAAGATTATCTGTATCTGTATCTGCATCTGAATCATTTAACCACATGCTTTTGGGACGGCAATTCTTACTGAACAACGAGACGGACGGGCAAGCTCTACATCAACTCAGGATCAAGTTTTTGAAAAAATTAAAGTTTTATATTACGAAGTTTTACACTCTATCTCATTACAAATTACCACTCGTTTTGAAGTAAATCTTCAAGAAATCAGAAGAAATTCACTATATCACTTTAATAAACACTTTAAAATTTAAATCTTACTCCAAAAACTTTCTTACCGATGCATTAACTAACCTAAAAGATTGTTACCCTAACCCTAATATATTTGATGATTCTCAAATACTGTATTCTGAACTACAATTTATTTGGGCTAATAAAGAATTTAAAGACCTTAAACCACAAACTTTAATGAAAAATATTATTGAAAATAAAATATAAAATAAATTAATTTCCTTAATAATGGACAATTCCATCTACTAGTGTTTAGGTGGAACGAAGTTTTTCTTGCGTAAAAAGTGTTGAAACCTATTCACGTAGTTCAATGGCCGAAAACAGACTTACAAATGTATCAAAGATTTCGATTGAAAAGGAACTGCTTAATGAATTAATGAATGCGCAACCGTTTTACGAAGATATAATTGACAAATTTGAAAGCCTGCAAGATAGAAGAATCGATCTTGTATATGAAAAACTATAGACTTAACACAACTTTTGCCTTTTCTCAGCGGTTAAGAAGACCAAAATTTAGAATGTTTGGGTTAGTTTTGTAGTTAGTTAGTAATATGTTTAATAGTTTTTAAGATAACTAATTTTTATTTTTCTAAACATAGGAAGTAAGTATTACTTTATTTAGTGAATAAAAATATATAATATGATAATGTTCAAAGCAATTTTTTATATTTGAGTATAATATAAGATATATATATATATAATATAGAAACATCCGCCCTTTATTTTGTTTTTAATTACAATTTTATACCTATTTTGGTAACATCGCGAATGCGCCATCAAAATATGTACGCCTTAGGTGTGTTTTTTACGACTTTTGGGTAAAAGTTTGAGCGTGACACCCTAAAATTGTTTCGTCTGCGGCGCATTTGCCTGAGGCGGCCTTTTGCCTCACCTAACGGTAAAGCGACGAGCCGCCACTGCTGTGGGATACCTTAGAAGAACTGGTCCCAAGCTGATACCATCTCGGATTACACCAAGATGATTTTTATTTTAAATTTGTAAGTATTTATTAGCTACATAAATCCATTTAATAGGAGTTTCAACCAAAATACCAATATTTAAAGATGTTTCAAAAATTAAAGTATGTATAATATTATTGGCCTTTTACATTTTAACAACATACTTAAAGAACATTATAATTTATAAACGAAACATTAAAATATATATTATGTAGGAAAGGAAGCCAATCTGCTAGTACTACTCAACATTTAGTTTGGTTTTGGCATTTAACGACTATGCCCCTCTTAAGAACGGAACCAATATCATTCTGAATTGGGTAGAAAAATCCACAAATCTTATTGTCCCAGGAATTTGTCAACTAAGGATACTTTTCGTTTCATTGCCTTTAGTTTCTTTCCTCTCTTTTCTAGCAGAATTTCATTTTGTTCAGGTGTTATGGTGTAGTTTTTGACTTACCTTGCTTGCGAAATTTCTTTTGTAGTTTTATGGCAAGTTTTGGATACGGCCTTATGTCTTTTGGGCTGAAAAATTGTTTGTGTTAGGTTATAATTGAATATGCAACTATATCTGAAACTGTGTCTACAAGAAAATTAAGTAGTGAAGTAATTTGTTACCACTATCATCTTTATTTCTAGCATGAACTAAAATTGCGTTGCTTAAAATATTGATATTTGGGGAACCGTTGGAACTGATATTAAAAAGAGTTGCTGCCTCTAATTTGTTATTGATCTGGGAACTTAAATATTCATTAGACCTTTTTGAATCAAAATCATTAAAACATGTGAATTAATTGGCTAAATTCCATATTTGCGGAAAGCATATATGGTGGGGAGGATATCATGACAATTCCGTTTTACCTGCAATAGACGATTGCATGATTATTGATTATCGATAATTAATAACAGTTTGTTATCAATAAAACTGTTCATACTAGTACTAGTACTTTGAGGCAAAACTTACAGCCAAACATAAATGCATATTTAATTCACATCCTTGTGTATATAATATAAACAACATGAATTGTATTTTGTATACGACAACAAATGACATTAGATATATTAATAATAATGAATAGGTATACAGGGTTCTACAAATTCGAGTGCATGCATGAGGATATCGGGAACCGTAAGAGATACGAAGTCGGTTAAATTAAGTCAAAGTTGTGCAATTTGATGCCTAACAAGATGCAGTTTTGAAATTTGAAAAATTCCGAGTAGTTTCGGAGATATTCGTAAAAAACCGAAAAGCAGCTATTTTAATTTTATTTTTTCCTGACTTTATTTGAAGAGATAATATAACATAACCTTAACATTATTATTGCTACTTTTTCCCCTTTCTAAAATGGCAGTATCAAATTTTAAATCTGGCGTTTGGTTCCTTGGCCTCCATCATCAACTTCATTTTTTTTAAATACGGACCTGGATTTTTTATTTTATTATTTAGAAGCCTTTGGTCTCCCAAAACCAATGATGTATCACACTTATCAATATATCAACAAATCTAAATTTTTTCAATAAGAGATAATGTGTTAGACAGAGATGGGGCGATCTTTTCTGACCCGATTTAACTTATGAGAATATTTGTTACCGCTATTGGACAAGTGTACATCGTTGATTTTGAGAGACCAAAGGCTTCTAAAAAATGAAATAAAAAATCCAGGTCAGTATTTAAAAAAATGAAGTTGATGATGGGGGCCCGGACACGAAACGTCAGATTTAAAATTTGATACTGCCATTTTATAAAGGAGGAAAAGTGGCAGTAATAATGTTAAATTTATGTTACATTATCTCTTTAAATAAAGTCAGGAAAAAAATAAAAATAAATTAGCTGCTTTTCGGTTTTTTACGAATATCACCGGAACTATTCAAATTTCAAAACTGCATGTTGTTGGGCATCAAATTGCATACCTTTGCCTCGATTTAACCGACTTCGTATCTCTTACGGTTCCCGAGATCCCCATGCATGCACTTGAATTTGTAGCACCCTGTATATTATATTTGGGTTTAACATTTTATCAGGTATTATTATTATATAAATTTAGTGTATTAAAAAATATTTTACCTTATATAATTATTTGCTGTCTGGAATGCCTAGCGCGCTCCTCTTTTTTAAAACGCTACTGGATAAGTATTGATTACGTCACCATGCTCACTTAAAACTTTATTTAGCGAAAGTACGTTAATTGCCTTTACAAATAGTTTCTTGAAGATCAATGAATTATCAATTAATTACCTTGGAGTGACGTTTCATGAAAACATAAGTTGTTTACCGGGCTTATTAGTTATCATGCTATGTAATTCGGTTAGTTACTAGTGCATAGATGTGAATCGGTATTATTTGACGTAGTTTATTTACAGATCTTTCACATGAATCTAGCATGAACAGATAAGCACAGCACACATACTATTAAAATATTTTAAAATACTGAAAGTAGCTATTGCCTCAGGTTTAAAATAATACCAAAACAATAATTTTAGTACTATTTGAAAAGAGCAAGTGAACTAGGTGTTCGAATTCAATCATAACTATGAAGTCATGTAGAGGTTTCTCGTTTGCCTCCAACTTCGTAAATTGCGATATAACGAGCGTTTAGTTTTCCAAACATGTCAGCAAAAATCATTGTAAGATCGACTATTTTCAAAAATGCTACATCCGTTTCTATATCAGTAGAAGTAATCTGTCATATCAACTATTATGGATTTTTCTCATAATTAAGACAATGAACAACAAAAACATAAACAAAATTGTATTAAGAAACCACTATAAGTGACTTCCAAGACAGGCGTCAAACAGCACCTCAAACAAGAAACTAACTGGAGCAAGTACGCCGAACCACAGTAAGTCAGCGCACAATTAGAAGAAGAATCAAATAATTTTATAGGAAAGCCAAAAATCGCAAATTTTGATCATCAGATAAGCTTTAGGTTTGAAAATATATATTTTTAAGATTCTCTATTTATTTTCCCTAATAATTGAAACATGTAAAGATCAATTTAAAATTTGCTACCATAATATGACTTCAAATGTCAGTCATTCACTTGACAGTTTCTCATATAAATTACTATAAACTGGATATTTTGTTCCGCTCCTATAACTGATAAATAGTTTATTCGTTCAAAAATGTTAATGAAACAACTATATTCGTGAAGTATATATATTATTCTTCATAAAAGTTGGTGCTTGCCTTAAAACAGTAAACGAGTGTTTCAAATTTTACGTACTGCTTTTAGTACGGACGCAAATGTCATTTTTCCGAAATCGCGTCAAGAGTAAAGTACCTTAATTTATAAAGATACAGCAAAATCTTATAAGGAAAAGTTCTTCCAAATTAAAAAAGTAATCTAAATATGAAATTTGAATTAAGTTCATCAATTTTTAATTTCCCTTTTTTTCTCGATTTTTTTCTCAAACGTTACGCCATCGGTGAATGCTTTGTTCTTTTGTTATTTGTATATTTACCAAGCAACTTCAAAATTTATTTAAAGTAGACATTAGTTACATAGTTGCATAATGTTTCA
>MU185948.1:22593-50285 GCA_016904865.1 Pissodes strobi
ATATAACCATAAGTTTAGCTACCTATGGTAAATTTTGCCTATTGCTCTAATTTTGCAACTGTATGTTTATATTTGTATTTATTTAGCTGCTACGTATGATTCAATTTAATTTGTACAGGTTATCCCATTTTCGACACTTTTGCGTGGTATCTCCCTGAGATTGTTCAAATATGTTCTGCCAAAGTAAAAATTGAAATATGGGTATAGATTTATGTTTTTGATATCTGGCGAATGCGCAAGTTTAATTATGCTTACATGCCACTCCAATGTAGTTACTGAACAACAGCCAAACATGTAGGCTATGACATGACCATGATACAAAGAATAACTCGAGGAATAACCTATTCTTTCTATCAGTGGCATGACGTTTATGATTAAAACTGGTAATGACTTAATTAATCCGTGGCGTAGCGTGCATGGATACGAGTGATGCGACGCATATAGAAAATCTCAAATTCCACAATATTCAGCTGTCATTTATTTTATTTTTATTTCTATACAATAAATTTCCATCCATCATGCTTGTTCGAATTCTTCTGCATAGTACATAACTAATATCTATCGAGAAAAAATAGTTAATAATTAAACTGATCGACCGCGACCACCCCTATCGATCCAACTAAACTTAAAACGAACGAAAAATGGCATGCAAGCACGGCACATGCAAGGATGCGTCGGTGTACCTCACATTAGGCAATGTGACTCTATCTAGTGAGTTAACTCATTAACTCTGGCTCTTCTTATAAAGTTAACTCGAAGAGCTGACTCAAAAAGAGTCGAATGGTTTCAGAATTTAAACGTCTGTCGTCAAGCGAAGATAATGGGTTTGCACAGCGAAAGCGTTCGTTAATTTGGTTATTTTTTATCCGATTTGATTTGATTCCTTCTGCTAACGAGTTATGTGAATATAAGGGAAAATATTAGTTTGTTTTTATCACAAATAAAGTCGCTTCTCTGGCAGATATTCGCCTCAATTGATTAATATAATCCAGCATTTTCATCGAGTGTGGAAAAGTGTTACATCTATTTAAGCGATTACGAAATGAAACCGACACAAGAACATCAATCAAGATGACACGAATATTCTTAAATCGACATGTGCATGTTTTATTTATATTCATATCTATACTTCACACCAATATCAAAAACTAATTTTTATGTATCTGGTTTTCCTAATTGAAACATTTTGAAAAAAGAACTAATGGTGGGCAGATGTGCCGAAAATGATGATAAATGATTGGAATTTCATGATCCCATGACCCAAATCACTTTTGGGAGCCAAAACACTGAGTGGACTCCCGGCCTATCTCTACCTGTTCCGTCGCGTCTGTCGATTCAACGTTCCAACACAAACACACGAAAGAGTCGAAAGTCATGCAAATAAAAGCGAGTCGAGGGAGCCAAAACACCGAGTCGACTCCCGGCCTATATCTACCTGACTCGTCGCGTCGGTCGGTCCAAACGTTCAAACACGAACATAGGAAAGAGTCGAGAGTCATGCAAATGAAAACCAGTCGAGCAGGTCAGTGACTACCTTAAACGAGTTGACTCTTTGAGTTAACTCACTCGCTAGTTACCCACCTCTACCCACCGATCTCTATTCGGTGCCTCTACCTCACGTCAACCGGCCGGGAAATAACATTGTGTTGTCCGCGAGTGTCAATGAACCTTTTCCAGGAGAACGGCTAAACTGTGGCAAGTTTTAAGTTCTTGGTGATGCGATTGTGTAAACACAATAAACACATCTCGACCCAGGGTCGGCTGGTACATAAGAACTGCAGAGCTGCAGAACCACCAAAATTTTGAAGAAGCTACTTGACTAATTTCTTATCCTTCAACTAAATAATTAACGATTCCTCAAAATAATAATGTAAAATTAAAGCACCCAATTTTCGGCCGAGAATGCTATTACATATGCCATCTGTGATCATATACACTGCCAACACGCCGCCGCGCGCCGATGCCGGCCGGTGTATGCTCTAGACGGACTACAGTTTACCAGTAAATTTAATATAATTTCCTCGCGACGATATGTGAATGTCCTTATTTGGACTGCTATTATTCGTGCACAGCTATTCTTCTCAACCTAAAGAATGGGTGCGTTCACCAGACGCCAACAGTTGAGTAGTTGAGGCAGCGTTTGCGTTCAGCAGCTCTGATGACCAACTGCTTAAAGTCAGCTGCTGCTAATTTCTCTCAGCGGGAATATTTTACGCTGACTTTGGTCAACGTTCGCTTAGACATGCGCAGAGGCAGAAATGCGTGCCAAAGTTTGACATTTCACCTGATATATTTGTTTTTGTTGATTATGATTATTATTAATTTGCATAATATGTTGATTTGTAATATTGTTGGTAAATAGTATATAACATATATGGTAACTAGTCACGTCATGGATCTGACAGTTCACAGTTTGGTTTTTAATCAGAAAGATCGGCAACGGCAACCGGTAATTGAAAACGTTAAAATATGATGGAATAACTGAAGTATGTAATTTTAGGTGGCATAAATGGATGCACATCTGTAAAATTTGAACAAATAAGAAATTATAATAATCTATACTCTGTATTTTAGACAAGGTTTGTGAATACATATCTCTTGACACTAAATCACTAAATGAAAATTCTAAAACCAAAACTTTAATGGTGTGCATTAAAAAAAGAAAGGAAAAAACCCAAATGAACGTTATATATATTTGAGATAAGGCATTAAGAGGGTAACTGCAGTATACTATTTTAATGCCATCTACGGACCTAACTAAATTTAGCAATTTTATGATATAAGTCTCTTTGTAAGGAAGGCGACGAAATATACTCACAAAAGGTACTTATAAAAATCAGAGTTTTCTAGATTGGATTATTCTGGGAGTCAGGGCAAGGCCACCTATACGACAAGGCCAGGAAGCAGCATATTATGAGTCATCACAGGTAGACCATTGAGTCGACCGTAAAATGTAAACAAACCAGAGAACAAACTGTAATGTGCTATAATTATCTAGTGTTTTTATCATTCTATTTTTGGTTTTTGAAGGGAAGGTAATTATTTTGTTTGATAGGGGGTTGGGGGGCTTTAAATTAAAAGGGAATTATTTTGATGTATGTTTTAATTTAGTTTCTACTCACCTAATTACCAGGGCCTTACCTTGATCATACCCTTGTACCTAATAAGTCCTTTGCTTCCTTATTAATATTAAAATAAGACAATATGATAAAACAGGAGACAAGTTTATTAATCATAAAAATATATAAGAGAAATACAGAATACATTAATAAAATAAATATCAAATTGAAGATAGGAGCACGTTACTGTTACAAGTGCTAGATAAAAGGAACATTATATATAGTACCTAGCTTAAGAGTTTATAATTTACAAATCATTGTTTATGATTTGTTAGTTAGTTCACCTATTCAGTAACCACTGAAGCATATTCTTTGTAAGTACCAATAACAGAATACATGATAGAATAAAACGATTAATTTAGATTCAGTCATGTTAAGTAAAAGAAATATCGCATATATAAATACAGAGCAGTGATTTTTCTATGTTGTATAAGTACTGTGAATAAAATGCAAGCAGTTATAAACCAAAAAGTATTGTGGCAATAAAATCAAAAGGAAGGTTCGTCTTCACGAAAGTCATATTAATATAAATACGAGTAAAACTAGTTAGTTTAGTAGAGTTACAGTTCTATAGTTGATGTTATAAGAGTTAGATAAGTATTAGTAAAATGTTTCTAGTAGACATAAAATGCTAAGTGTTAATTAGTGTTCAAATAAAGTAACTAAAAACGGTGGCAGTACTTTATTTACTTTTTGGTTTACATCTTTTCAATTCAGGCATAGTTTTTGTTGAAGTTGAATCATTTTTCTTTTCAACGTAATTTTTAAAAAAAATGTTTGTCATTAGTTTTATTAATAATTTTAAAATTTGATCTTCACTATGGCATATGCCATTATGCCCCAAAAAAATGTCCTCTAGTTTAGTTATAGCATTGAATATTAATGCTTTAAAAATTTGACGTTTATTTTGTTTTAAAAATTCGTCTTCTTTATCAAATAACTTTTTTATTATAATATAGGCATATGATGCAATTTTGACGACTTCATCACCTGGGTAACAAAGTCCTCCCCTAGATGTTGCCGATATGAGGCTAAAGTTAATATTGGAGGACTCTTCGTCCAACTCATTTGAACTTAAAAATGTTTTGCAATATTTATTTATTTGTTTATATGCATACTTTAAAAAATTGGCATAAATTGGCATCATTCTGCTCCAACCTTGAGTCCGTGCTGAAACTAAAACACATGGTTTTTAGAGTCCTTGGAGATGGCAAAGTTAATTTGCCCGAGCTTCTCAAAAACTTATACGCACGTGGGGATATTGAATGAAGCAAACAAGCAAACAGATAGGTCTCACAAGTATATCTGAGCCTGTTTTTTGTGGAAATGTTCAAAAGATTAATTTGCTCTTTCAAAAACTCAATCATATCTCACTTTTCAGATTGGTATTGCCACTGCACTGACTCTAAGATGTCCGAAACTAAGAGAAGCTTACCTTTGTTGTCCACATTAACATTATCATCTTTATTTTCATTGTCTATCAAAAATATTTTGGATTCATGAAGCACTTTATTTAAAGTAATAATATCCTCGACCCGCACTGGTAGTTTTATAACACTCTTGTCTGAACACAATATTTTTTTAACGAACACATTGCCAAAAAACACTTGAATGTTCAAGTCTTCTGACAGAAACACAGACACTTTCACACTTGGGTACCCTTCAGCAGGTCCATTTAAATAAAAAAAAAACACACAAGTTTGTTCTTCCTTTTTCTTTCAACCATCCATCCTCAAGTTCATTCATTTTGATGTCAGCTTCATGTAGCGAAGTAAAAGATATTGCTTTATTGTAGGTAGTTGCTACATCCAAACTTTCAGCAATAGCCCTTTCCATTTCCCGGCATTTGATCTTTCTGTGTTTAGTGTCTGGACATTCTCGGAGAGGGACATCATCTTTACTTGAGTATGAAGGGCATCCAGGTAGCTTACTTGGAATAGCACCTATAACAAACAGGATTGTCTCAATAACAAGAAAGGAAGAGCCCTGTTAAGCAGATGTGCACTGAGAAAATTGCATTAACTAAGTACATGGGTTGATCTTTTTTAGTAGTCACTACTAAAAAAAATAGTTACTACAACCAGTCTGATCTTGTTGTTGCAATAATTTTAAATTAGTTAAACTTTATAGATTATTATAACTGACATGAGTTCTGATTATTACAAATTTTTGTTAAAAGATAGATAACTATTATTCTGGCTGTGGCAACATGTGTTCACTGATTAAGCGAGTTAAATAAAAAATACCAAAAATATTATTAAAAAATTAGTTGCAACAACTTGGTTCCCACAACTAGTAGTCTAGTTATTCCTTCGTGGTATATACAAAGACCCTTACATAATAAGACAGTAAGTGTTAATTTTTTTCTCATATTTCTAGATACTTATACATACATATCTCAAAATAAAAATATTATAATCCTGTTGTCTTATATGAGGTTCAGTTTGGTTAGCAAGCATTTCTGATTAAGAAAAAAGTTTGCTATTATGTTTTCTTTTGTTAACCCAAAATGTTCCATGTCATAACGAAGCTCCTTAGTTGCGACAAATTTAACTAGCAAAATTAGTTGTCATTGATAATTATACTGGTTACACCAAAACAAAATTATGGCTTATATAACTACTTCTGTTTGTGTATTAACTAGAAATATTGATTACAACTAGAAAGCTTAGTTAAACTGACTAAAATAATTTGTTGTAACGCCTATTATAGAAATAGGAAATTTGAATTTAAAGTGTAGGTGCTGCAACTATCTTTTGTAGCTTAGACAACTATAACTGGGTTAAGATATAAATGTTTACAGTTAACTAATTCATATTTTCTTTCATAACTAACTTATTGACCTGTCCTCTATGTTATCTACACTCTTTAGTTATAGTTACTAAATTTTTAGTTTGGGTTAGTAGCTTATTTTTTTCTCAATGTACCTACCTTCTACTAATCTTGGCAATTTCAGAGAAGCCTCTAATATTTCTCCAGTAGATTCATTTGTAAACGTGGTTCTTCTCTGAATCAAATCATTTTGAAAGTGTAGTTCACATACCTGAAATAATAATGCATGACGTGTTGATATTAGCAGAATAATAAATAATAGATACGTGGGCCAGGATTATCCAAGTTCTTAATTTGTAATTCTTAATTGGTAATTCATAACTCGTAAGAAGTTAAATACGTGTTTATCCAATTCCTAATTTTTTTTACAGAATTGGATAAATGTTGTCATTATAAAGCACATATTTAACTTCTTACAAATTAAGAACTTGGGTAATCCTGCCCATATTTTAAACATCACTATAGTACCTAATAGGTAATATATGTACCTATATTAAATATTTTGATTACTTACTCTGCTACTATTACTAGGTGTAAACTGTTCTCTTTTTATTGCAAGAATCCATTTTCTCTTTAACTCCAAATCTTTTGGAAATCGAAATGTAGCAACTTTAGGCCCATTGTCGTATTTCCCTTTACACTTGGGGACACAGCACCGATAAGGCATTGTCTAATGGCAAAATTACTTAAAAATACACAACAGATAGGCTCCTAAACTAGAATGTTTATTGTCCAAAAACCTATCCGAAATCACTTAAATTTATTTTAACGGAGTCAATCTCCCACAAGAAACTGTTGCAAAATATAATTATAATAACTACAAGTTGTAAAATAATCGAATAAATGAAAAACCGATTGAAAATACTACTTCCAAACAAATAAGTCAACGATCTATTTGGTCTACCTGTGATGACTCATCCTTGCCCAAAACTGCCTGCTTCATGGCCTTGTCTATAAGGTGGCCGTGGTCAGGGACATGCGGAGCCTGATCTTGTAGTTTTAAAGTAACAATAACTCATCCCAAAAGATTTTGGAATGCTATGAGTCAGTTACGTTAGCGCTGCGAGATGCACGTGTAAGAGCAATGTGTTTTTGTTCTTGAGAGCCCCAGATGAATATTTATTGGCGTATCAACAAACAATTGACGAAAAAAGTCTTGGAACAGATAAAATCGTGCGTAGAGGGAATTAAACTCTCCAACGCAATATCAATTAATTATAATACTCAGTGGATATTTATTATTTAGCCATGTACTGAGTTCCCGTTAGTTTTACCTAAATCTTTTTAATTCACATATCTATATAAACACTTACCTCGGAAGCACTAGTAGCTCCAGAACTTAAGGCTGGCGACATAGATGATACATCGTAGTTCGGAGATACTTGTGTGTGATACGGTTGTGTCTGAGACGTCGATATATTCGTTAAAATCGAGTTCTGTGATGGGATGTTTTGAATACCT
Source organism: Pissodes strobi (assembly GCA_016904865.1). Taxonomy (NCBI): domain Eukaryota; kingdom Metazoa; phylum Arthropoda; class Insecta; order Coleoptera; family Curculionidae; genus Pissodes; species Pissodes strobi. Next base: position 30,006 of record MU185948.1, read on the forward strand.
CCAGGTGGTGCGCTGTGCGTTTGGTTAATTGTAAGTTTTCTTTGGTACTCGGGTAGGAACGCTGGGTGATATGGATCCTGAAATGATTCGCTTAGATACTGCTTTACTTGATTCTTCTGCTTTTGCATCACATGGTACCTTGTAGGGTTTTCTAGTTTCGTTTGAACCTCAAGCACTTGAGGTGGAACATCTACAGAAAGTGTATGTAAAGAGACTTTCACCGGAGCTGGCGGGGTTCTTTGGCTTTGCTTTAGTTCTTGCTGTCTTTGTCTTTCGGCGGCTTGTCTTTGTTGTTCTAAGATTGCTTGGTCTCTCATTAACTGAAGTTTCAGCTGAGTACGTGTCTGCAGAGTTGAAGTCTTGAGATTTGGCGTGCTAAAAAAGATAAATGGGAAATTTTGAATTAAGTTGGTAAAAAAATTAAAGAACGAAACTGAGCTAGTAGTTTGAATTGCTTGATATCTGTGGGTACAATGCTTTAAAGACGTTGTTGAGCTATTTAAATGATATTTTTGAAGTTAGTAAAGAGGCTCGTATATTCAACTACTCGGGTGGCGTATAATTATATTAATTGAGCTCCAAAATATCGAATTTTGGCTTTGCTAAAGTACCTATGTGTTTAAAGCTTCTTTTGGGACGCATTGACCAATATATATTTAGTTATTGAAAATATTTGCTTGATGATAGCCAAATAATGAGTAAGAATTATCTGAGAAAAGCAGAATGCAGAAATATCGAAAATCGAAAAGAGTCGGATAATAATAGTTGAGTGGTGGGAATCAGTGACGTATGCAATAAGTTGCCGATTTTAGGGAAAACTATTTAGCAACGCAAGTGATAGGAAAACAACGATAACCAATACGGCTTTCACAAATAGAGATCGCCAGGAGATTTATTTAGGAAGCCTCCGCGTTAGAGAACCCCAGTTAAATAACGCCGCCTGATTGGCTAGATAATCACGTGTGTTACACTAGCCCCGCTCGTCAATGTTGTTTACGCTTTTTCACATCACGCATTTGTATTCATGCAATGTCCTCGGCTCGCTGCGGAGCACAACCAACAAAAACTAACCCAAACTAACGCATGTCATGTCAGCATTGCAAAAAAACTAACTAATCCAAAAAAAAATATCAAAAAAACTTGCAAGCGCCGGGTGCCGAATCAATACTTCGCATCTAAACGAGAGAGCCTTACCATCTGAGCCAGGCGTTCACATTCCTGCTTCTCTCGAAAAGTCTCATACAAATGCGTGAAGTGAACAAACGTAAACATCAGGTTATTTAACTAGGGTTCTGTAACGCGGAGGCTTCCTAAATACGCCATCTGGGGTGCCGCACCGAAGTACAGCTTAAAAGATCTTAAAACTGCAGAGTTCAATTCAGAAAAGAGCTGTGCGTGTCGTCGGCGATCTGGAGTTTACCCGGGATCTGGATATTCTGGCACACCGCAGGCATGTGGCCGATATATCCCCACGGCAGATGTTCCCAGGATTTGGCCCGCCTCATCCCGCCCCCAGCAACACATGTCAGACAGTTACGACAGACGGCAAGAGCGCAGCCATTATTCGTACAACTGGAAATATCTAAGATTTACAAGGACTCCTTTGTCTGGCGCACTGCATCACTGTGGAACTGACTCCCAGGATAACTGTTTCCCCTAATTACAACCTACAGCTATTCAACCAACCTGTCAATCAACATCTTCTCACACATACCGCTGGCCTAGGGCCATATAGGATCTCCCTTTAGTGTGTGTGTCTCTGCCATAAAGAAGACGACACCGAGAGAGAGTTTGGAACAAAAACATATAACCTAAAGAGACCCGACAACTCATTCATAAAAATCCGAAATCTTGCAAAAATATCAATAAAACGATTGTCCCGCCTCCTTATATTTTTATGTATCGTGTACAAACTTTTACCACGGCCGAATCCTCGCCGTGAGCAAACTTCGTCCCCACCAACGACCTCTAAGAATTCGTTGGTCCCCACTACTAAATGTAGTATTGCCCGCGCCCGCCTGAGCGAAAGCAAGGACAGTTCATAGACGTAGACTTTGAAAATGTGAGTCCATCATAATAATAATTTCAATAAAGTAAATACGTTTAATTTGAAATGATGGTATTTAATCGGGTGCATTATTTCAAATATGTTTATGTTTTATTTATAGTGTGTGAGTTAGATTGAGTTAGTTTGGGTTAGATATGGGTTCTGAAGGTTAGTTAACACAAAATAGTTATTTTGCTAATGAATGCGGAAAGTAATACTTTTCCGAACGCGACTGCAAGTTGATCAAACGACAGACACATAGCGGAGTTCAGGCATGTAGTCGAGTGCGGAAAAGTCACTTTCCACACGAGCTGGAACGAAACTTTAAAAGGAATGTGTGTAAAATACTTATCTGCATGCAAATAAGTGCTGGTAGCAAAAAGCAATGATTTTTAACCTAAAAAGGTATTTGGGAAAAAGTATAAAAATAGTTGTTTGGAAAAATCGAGAGATTTTTATAATGCAGGGTTAATATAATTCACGGTTAATGTTCGTGGAAAAAGTATATTTAATATACATTTAACGGCTGATAAGAGCCAAGCATGAGAATATGACATGAGCCGAGATAATGGCCATTGTATAATATTATACTATCCAGCAGCTAATATTGAAATAAAATTTCCAAAAACTTATTTACTGAATAATTTCAAATTTCGGAACTTATGATTACCAAAAATACGCAATTTTATCCCGATTTAAACGTTTTTGTGACACATAGGGTTTTCCTGCTCTCAATGGTTAAACGAAAAAATAACTCATCCCACTGCTAGCCTAAAAATAAATTGGTTATCATTATTTTTGGGAAAAGTAAAAAGGTACTGTAGCATACAAATTTTATTTAAAAACATATAAATATGACAAATATCTGGTTAATGACTACATATATTCAAAAAATAGCTTAACAACTATTTTCTTCTATTAAATGCCTAATAAAAATATTTTTTCATTTCATTATATATGCTACTACACTGAAAAAAATCTCCTAAATAAACTGGTATATCTAGAAATAAATAAACGTAAATAAAATTTAAAACAAGTTTTTATTTAAATGCACTAAAAAAAAATAATAAATTAGAAGTAAATCAAACCCATTATTTTGTTACATTAAACATTTTTATATGGTATAAAAGCTTGGCGCAAGATTTTCGTGTTTAAATTTCTCGCGACAAGCTTTTATATCATATAAAAATGTTTAATGTAACAAAATAATGGGTTTGATTTACTCAAAATTTAATTTTCTTCTTTTCAGTAAATTTAAATAAAAGCTTGTTTTATTTTTTTACGTTTATTTATTTTTTACTTTTTAGTATTACGGGATAGCCACATCATAAATTTAGTAAATATTATATTTTTATTTATAAAACTTAGATTCGTAGTCTATAATAAAAGCCATTTTGAATCCGCCATTTTAAATTTTCAAAATCTGATAAGAAAATTATATTCCTTGTCCCTAAAAACCCCCATGTACCAATTTTAAATGAAATCGGACATACTTTAAGTAGTTCCCTCACCACTAGCTATAAAGGGAGGGGGTAGGGAGTAGTGTAAGCAACACATAACATTTGAACTACAAACGCATACCAAATTTGAATATGTAGAAGTCGGCTAAAATTGACTTGCAACATTTAACCTCGCATTTAACACAAAATCGGCCATGTTGAATCCGCCATTTTGAATTTTCAAAATCTGATAAAAAATTCATATACCTTGTCCCCAAAAAACCCCATATACCAATTTTAAACGATATCGGACATACTTTAAGTAGTGCTTCTCTCCCCTACCCTTGAAAGGGGAGAGGTGTAAACTTAACAACATTATAGTATAGGCGAGAATACACATGCATGTTACACGCATATAAGCATGCCAGTTACTTAAAAATGCGTGCTACTTGCATGTGTGACTCTCGCTGCCAGTTAAAAAGCACGCTAGAAGATAGCACGCCAGAAGATCGTAAGAGCCATGACCATGACATAGCCTAAAGAAGCTATAGCCGCGACACTCGGCTCGTTTAGTGGGGTACGGAATCAAATTTTCTCCGTGAAGCTCAGTGAAGCGAGGACACTACGTAGCTGGAACTCGATGCCAATCATACGCGCTTACCTGGGCCGGAGTGCAATAAATTTTCATAGGAATTAAAATAGAAAAAGACTCGTTGTTTGGGTAAATAGACTATCGTTATGTGTATATATGGTCTTGTTTGTATGTTATATAAATAAGTTAATGTTTATGTGTTAAAATGGGAAAAGGACGGCAGAGTTGTGCAGCTAGTTAGTTTGTTTATTTAAACTTAAATTTGATCATAAGGAATCGGAATCGGTTCAAATGACTAAAATAAATTGGAACTAACTGAAACTAACCGAAAGTTAATTGAATGACTAACCAAAGCTAGCCAAAAGTAACCATAAGCTCCAAAACAGGCTAAAACGTACCTATCGTAACAGGTTACAAAAATTAAAGTAAGTTAAAACTAACCAAAACGAAACGAATTTAAGCGACTAACCAAAAACATTAAATTTGCTTATAACGTATAGGAACCCATTCAAATGACTAAAATAAATTGGATCTAACTGAAATTAACCGAAAGTTGATTGAACGGAAGTAAGTTGAAACTAACCGAATTTTGAGGACTAACTAAAATTAATTAAACAAAATTAAATTAATTATAACGTATCGGAACCGGCTCAAATGACTAAAATAAATTGGAACTAAGTGAAAGTTACCGAAAGTTGACTGAATGACTAACCAAAAGTAAGTAAAAGCACCAAAACGGTCTAATACGTATCGGAACAGATTAAAAATACTAAAGTAAGTTAAAACTAACCCAAATTAGCCGAATTTTGGCGACTAACCGAAAGTAATCAAAAACTTTAAAATTGGTTATAACGTATCGGAACCGGTTCAAATGATTAAAATAAATTAAAACTAACTGAAATTAACCGAAACTCGATTGACCGACTAACGAAAAGTAGCCAAAAGCACGAAAAACGCTAAAACGTATCGTAACAGATTAAAGTTTTTAAAGGAAGTTGAAACTAACCCAAATTAACCGAATTTTGGCGACTAACCAATAGCACCAAAAATGGCTTAAACGAATCGTAACAGATTAAAAATATTCAAATAAGTTGAAACTAACCAAAATTAACCGAATTTTGACGATTAACTTGAATTAATTCAATAACTAAAATAAATTGAAACTAATTGAAAGTAACCAAAATTTGATTGAAAGACTAACCAAAACAAATCAAAAGTAACTAAAAGTACCAAAACGGGCTAAAACGTATCGGAATAGTTTAAAAATAATATTAAGTAAGTTAACACTAACCCAGATTAGTTCAATTTTGGCGACTATCCTAAACACTAAAATTGGTAATAACGTATCGGAACCGAAACTAATCGATAGTTGATTGAACGACCCAATTTTGGCGGCTAACCAAAACTAACCAAAAACATTAAATTTGTTTATAATGTAGCGGAACCGGGTTCAAATGACTGAAATAAATTAAAACTAAACGAAAGCTGATTGAACTAACCCTAACTAACTAAAAGCACCAAAACGGACTAAAACGTATCGGAATAGGTTACAAAATTTAAAGAGCCCAAAAATAATCGAAAATTAATAATATGGAAACATTCATAAAATATATATGAAGGGTACAGGGGAAAAACGATCTAAGCACCATTTCCATAGGAAACTTTTTTATTATTGATTTCACAGAAAATTTTATTTTTGATAAAAGTTGGTGCTTGGAAAAAAACTAATTTTGACAATGTTAAATTAAGGATATGTTATACAGGGTACTTAAAAAATAGAAAAATGCTGGTTAAAAAAACAAAAACTTAAAAAAAAAATAAAGCTCCTATTAAGATTAAAATAAAAGTCAAATACCATTTTTTCCAAAAGTGCATCGTTGCTGAAAAAAATAAGGACAAAATTAAGAAAAAGCGGGTTTTTTTCAATAATTGACATGGATTTTCTCTGCAACGGTGCGTTAGAAAAAATGGTATTTGACTTTTATTTTTATCTTAATACGAGCTTTATTTTTTCTGTAGAAGGTTTTCCGATATTCCAAAGTTTTTGGTTTTTTAACCATCATTTATTGAGTACCCTGTATAACTTATCCTTAATTTAGCATTGTCAAAATTAGTTTTTTTTCCAAACAGCAACTTTTATCAAGAATAAAATTTTCTGTGAAGTCAATAATAAAAAGTTTCCTATGGAAATGGCGCTTAGAACGTTTTTCCCCTGTACCCTTTCATATGTATACACATTTTATAGAAATAACATGTTTCTAGTTTTTTTATTAGTCTTACAACCATTTCATCATTCAGCCATGTTGATTTTAGTTTGACAATATTATTAAATTATATTTCAATATAAAAGGTCTCAAAAGAGCGGGATATATTTTCCGATTTTCGAATTCTTCTAAAAATTCTAGATAAATTTCATGTAGCATGTCGAATAGCATTCCTTCCATTTAAAAAATTTGATCTGTTTAACTAAGCGCGAAACGATTTGCATCTTCTTATCTTAGTTATTTAGTAATTATCTAGATATACGAAATTTTCGGTTTGGTGGGGAGTATTTTCCAGGTTGTGTTTATGTGGAAGATAAGAAAGTGCAAAACATTTCGTTTGACAATAAACAGTTCGGATTCTACAATAAAGGTGTAAGTCTCAAAAACATTGTTTTTCGTAAAAGTCGATCGTTATCCAGATATATCCATTATTTGAGATTTGATTAGCACCTTGATATCATTTTGATTCGCTGCACCTTTTTTGGTTTTAAAGATACCAAGGTAAACAAAAAAGCAAAATGTAGGGTTGGTAGTTTTTTTCTAGATTACATATAAAACAAAACACTAATAATTTTCTGACATAAAAGCCTACTCTATATATTTTTTAAATAGAACACCCTGTATATTACTACATTTTTGGACTCTCTAGTGAAATCAAAACATATGTCGTGTATAATATCCTATACTTAACCTTAGCTGTTTATGAAATATTGACAGTTGAATGTCGGGCATTTTGACATTTTGACAGGCTTTAAAATCTAAACCGCACGAGATCAAAGAAAACGGTTTGCACATCTCTATCTTAGGTTTTCATAAGCTATCAAAGGACAGTGGCTTTCAATTTAACCGGAGGTTTAAAAGTTCCGGTTAATTTTATTCGCGTGTTAAATTCAAAGTTACTGTCTTTCGATAGCTCATGAAAACCTAACACAGGAATATGCCTGTCAAAATGTCAAAATGCTCGACTTTCAACTGTCAATATTTCGTAAACACATAAAGATAGGTATAAGATATTATACACGAAATTTGTTTAGATTTCTCTAGAGATTTCAAAAATGTAGTAATATACAGGGTGTCCCATTTAAAAAATATAGAGTAGGCTGATATGTCAAAAAATCGTTAGTGTTTTGTTTTATATGTAACTTAGAAAAAAACTTGGCTACCAGCCCTACATTTTGCGTTTTTGTTCAACTTGATATCTTTAAAAACAAAAAAGTTACAGCGAATGAAAATGTTATCAAGATAAATTGAACGCACAGTACATGCTGCTCCGATTTAGCGTAATTGTGCACTTCATGCATAAACTAGTTCGTGAACTATAGCCAGATCAAAAATTTACTTTAATTTCACCATCTTGACAATATTTTTATCTAGCGAATCAAATGAAAAAGCGACAAAATATGCAAAATCGTACATAATACAAGTTCGTCTAAAACCAATACTACTTGTGCAAAATAAAATCTGATATAAAAAAAACTTTTGTTGTGTATAGATCTTGTTGACATTTGAAGATTATCTTGGAGCTTATATTCTATTATAGTTATATTCATGGGAGTTTATTTCAATTTCAATTTATTATATGTGTGTTATAACGTTAAAAAATTAATAATTTTCTACATATATGAGTTGATTTATTGATCGTAATTTATCAAAATAATATGTAACTCAATTATATTTTTCTTTAGGTAATTGACTTTTCTTTCAAGAATGCTGTACTTACTACAAGTAATCTACATTCGCCATTCTTAATTTCACTTCAAAAGACATTTTTAACTATTTCTTTCAGGTGTAATGTTTAAATAAATATCCGGCTCTCTTTATGCAGCTTTTTGGATCAAAAAATTGATTATTCTCTACTCGAAATAAGCAGTATTTTATAAATCATATATTTTGTAATGAAAGTTTAAATAATAATAATAGGGGAGAGTAACAATTTTAGTAAATTACTTCCCAAAAAATTTGAGTACGGCTCACTTCACTAATGATTGCCGGAGGGTCGACGTCAAGTTAGATTTATTTATTTCCTCCCCACTACATAGTAATAAAGTTGGTCCTCGCTTGTCAAAGGTGCCGCAGCTATATTTTTCTTTAGGCTATGACCATGACACACACAGCGGTTTTTGCCGAATCGGCTGACGAGTCGGACGCCGATTCGGCGCGTATTATATACTTTGCAAATGGGGAAAAACAGACACGGCGGCGACAGACGAGTCGCTCGGCACGTCATCTGATGCATGCGCCGCGCCGCGGCAAAAACAGCTGTGTGTGTCATGGCCGCCGACTCGGCAGCCGATTCGGCAAAAACCGCTGTGTGCGTCATGGTTCTTAGACGTTTGATTTTTCTGTATTGCGATTTCGTCGAGCGCGTGGGGGTAGGGAGGGAGAAAAGCATGCAAGTCGTGCCGAAATGCGTGTGAATGACTTCGTTGCCATGCTATTTTACTGGCATGTGTATTTTTGGCATTCCAAAGACAAGTAGTTAGCGTACAAGTTACTGGACACTGGCATGCTGTTTTACTTTCATGTGTATTCTCGCCTTACAATGTCATCGGAACTATAAAGGCTGATTTTCATATATAGGACTGCACACCGACTGTGCACCTACCGTGTCGTTGTCACTGTAAATCGAAAAATTGTAGGTTCCATATAAAACGCACTGAAGCTCTTATTTACATTTTCACATATAGGACTGTGCTACGACCTTCAATCCTATTGTGAAAAAGTAGAATACCCGCGACGGCCGCAGCATGGTAGGCGCACAGTCCTATATAGGGTGTCTTAAATTTTAAATTCCGTGTGCCACTATCGCTATCTCCGAAACGGTAAGTGCCACGAGGTCGGTTAAATTAGAGCAAAGTTTCGTTTTTTGATACCCATTCAAAATCCGTCTACGGTGTCGCCAAATCCCTGTTAGTTTCTAAGATACAGGGTAATTTATGAAAAATGCCTAAAAATATTTTGTCGATTATTACAAAAACTGTTCATTTTCGAAACACAGTTTAAATTCGAATGTTTTATAGTTCTTTCCGCTCTACAATGTGGTGTCTTCAAATTTCACCTCCGGCGTTACGTGTTCGGGCCACCATCATCAACTTAATTTTCTTAAATACGGACCTGTATTTTTTATTGCAGATTTTAAGAGTTTCTGATGTCCCAAAACCAACGACGTATAGCACTTACTCGAAAAATACTTTTTACACTTTATATTTGATTCCTACCAAATTTCTCTTTTTTGTCCCTCTACAGTGTGTCCAAAAAAGTATGCAACATATGGGAAACTTTTTTATTATTGGTTTCTCAGGAAATTTTATTCCTGATAAAAGTTGGTGCTTGCCCTAAAATAGTAAATGAGTATTTCAAATTTTCCGTACTGCTTTTAGTGCGGGCGCAAATATCATTTTTCCGAAATCGCGTCAAGAGTAAAGTACCTTAATTTATAAAGATACAGCAAAATTTTATAAGGAAAAGTTCTTCCAAATTAAAAAAGTAATCTAAATATGAAATTTGAGTTAAGTACATCAACTTTTAATTTTTCTTTTTTTTTCTCGATTTTTTCTTAAACGTTACGCCACTGAATAATGTTTTGTTCTTTTGTTATTAGTATACTTGCCAAGTAACTTCAAAATTTATTTAAGATAGATATTAGTTACATAGTTGCATAATGTTGCAGTTTTTCCCGAGATAATAGCCAGTTTAGGTATCAGTGTGTTGCAAACACATTTAAACACTTTTGATTCAAAAATTTTTCCACTCAAAATCATGAATAGACCCAACTCTTTTCATTTCATGTAAAATAACTAATAATTTATTTATCTTTTGCACCCGATGAGTAAAATATGCCCAAGTATCCTAAAAAGCCATATAAAATCTTTGGTCTTGAAGAGTAGGCCATGCATTTGGAATAAAAACAAATAAATAGCATTAATTTTACTTCGCTCTGACATATGAAATTAATTATTATTGAGTCAGTCATTCCAATTGTATTTTGTAATAATTATTGTGGACAACTATTTTGGACCAAAATTGTTTAAATGTGTTTGCAACACACTGATACTTAAACTGGCTTTTATCTCTGTAAAAACTGAAACATTATGCAACTATGTAACTATTGTCTCCTTTAAGTAAATTTTGAAGTTGCTTGGCAAGTATACTAATAACAAAAGAACAAAGCATTCACCGATGGCGTAACGTTTGAGAAAAAAATCGAGAAAAAAAAGGGAAATTAAAAATTGATGTACTTAACTCAAATTTCACATTTAGATTACTTTTTTAATTTGGAAGAACTATTTCTTATAAAATTTTGCTGCATTTTTGTAAATTAGGGTACTTTACTCTTGGCGCGATTTCGGAAAAATAACATTTGCGGCCGCACTAAAAGCAGAACGTAAAATTTGAAATACTCGTTTACTGTTTTAGGGCAAGCACCAGAATAAAATTTTCTGAGAATCCAATAATAAGGAAGTTTCCCATATGTTGCATACTTTTTTGGACACACTGTATAAGACATTATGTTCTTATGGAAAGTGCCAATAATATGAATTTTTCGAATGAGTGAGATGCGTCGTTGGTTTTGGGGCATCAAAAGCTCTTAAAATCTGAAGTAAAAAATGCAGGTCCGTATTTAAGAAAATTAAGTTGATGATGGTGGCCCGAACACGAAACGCCAGAGGTGAAATTTGAAGACACCACATTGTAGAGCGTAAAAAACTATAACACTTTCGATTTTAAACTGTGTTTCGAAAATGAACAGTTTTTGTAATAATCGACGAAATATTTTTAGGCATTTTTCATAAATATTAATCTTAAAAATTAACAGGAATTTGACGACACTGTAGACGGATTCTGAATGGGTATCAAAAAACGCAACTTTTCTCTAATTTAGCCGACCTCGTAGCAATTACCGTTTCGGAGATAGCAATAGTGGCACACGGAATTTACGACACCCTGTATATGAAAATCAGCCTTAAACGTGTACCAAATTTCAAGCCAATCGGACATTTAGAAGTAGTTCTAATTCAGCTTGCAAGATTTAATTACAGACAGACCCACAGGTGAAAGTAAATAAAAACTTGTAAAAAAGATTAAATCTAGAGTATTTTTTAGTAATGTTGGAAGATGACTTTATTTAGGGCAGATCAATCAAATTCTCTGTAATTGGTTTATTTAGATTTGCTAAACCGGTAAATTGTTAAGGTAGTTCTATAAAGCTATTGTATTAATAAACAATCAGACCTACTTAAAAATATATGTTTTATTTATTTTAAACATCGGAAGTACCCGGATTAGGTATATAATATAATTAAAGTAGATAAACATATTTATAACAGCGCCTTCACTGGTTTTGAAACGTTACAAACTTAGTATATATACTTCGAATGGTCGAATGGGGAAGAGCCGTCGGCCGTCGACCTTCAATGCTTTCAATCTATTGGTACACGTACTTTACTACGCGCATACTATAAATATTTTGGGGGTAAAACAAGGCGGAACCAAGGGAAGCGGCAATGCCAGATTGGCATGTAAATCAAAAACGGGGAAAATAGGTATTTAGTGTTATAATTTATTATGAAAAAAGTATGTTTATATGACGACAGCATCGAAAAAACAAATCAATAGGTCTGGTGTCTAGTTTTTTAACTTGTTTATTGGCAATTTCCTGGGTCATTTCCTACAGTAACTCGTAAATTTTAAATTTGGCAACGCTACGTCTATCGACCTTAGAATGTGACTGAATGTTGGGGGAAAACAAAGAGCCGTTTGTCCTGTCTCTTTAGGTTAAATGTCTTTGGTTTAGAAGGCCTCGTAGTAAGAAAACAACATCCATTTCTATTCGATTTCCGTAGATCTACATGCATGCATGCATTTATTCTAACTCATGAGTCATGAGTTGGCTATGATCGGCAAAATATTATCATGCCAGATGTTAAGTGACCTACATAAAATGGATAGGTACTTAAAATTTGATTTACCTCTCCTTTTAATTAAACTGCTAAAGCCAAATTAAACTAGTTTTTTTTAAATATTAATATCTGCTTTATTGAGTTTTGTTTTAATCAGCCTATTCAAATAATTATTAATGTATTAATGTTAGTAATACATTCATACTGCACGAGAGTATTTCCTGATTTTTGATAATTTTTGACATTTCCATTATTTTTTTTATACTGTGACGAGTATAACCTTTTATTTTTGACTTCGGTATTATACTCTCATAATACCTAGGATACGAGATATATAAACATAGTCATTCTGAGAGGGCACATGGATCGTATTGTTTTTAAAAGGTAAAATGAACCCTAAAAATATCTTTTATCTTTTTTTTTATTATGGGAGAAGTGAAAAATCAAATCTTGTATGCATCCCGGGCATTACTAGGTGAAGGTGATTACGCCTCTCGAGCAACATCTATCCCTTGGACCATAGACACTCAGGCTGGATTGTCGCTCTCCGAACGTAATCATCTTAGTCTCGCCCTTGGTACATAAATATCTGTTTTATCAATGACAATGCATTTTTTTCCAAAAATGAATAAGACCTTTTTTGCATATGTTGAGATATTTTTCGATGCCTCTGTGACAAAATAGGAAATTCAAAACTTAAACTCCTTTTTGGAAAAGTTATCAAGTTATAATCTACAAAATTCAATGATTCAATTGCTTTGAATATGTTTCATTTACTCAGGAAACGAGTTTAGAAACACAATTTTAAATAAAATCCCCCCTTGGCTAATCCTCCGTTGGACCGTTCAAACATCAGTAGAGAGCTATAGACGGACTCAATTCTCCCCCCTCCACTTTTTTGCCCCCGCACCCCCCCTCCGGTGCCACTGGGATAGACCCCGCCCACTTGGCCTCGGGTGTATTCAACCTTGAATGACATTGAGCTAATTTGACCTTGAATGCCCTTGACATTTGATCTTGAATGCCCTTGACTTTCTTATTGAAGGTCGCGCATATGGTCTTGGGATTGCTCCAAGCGTGTACGACTTTGAACGTCCTTGGGACTGCTTTGTGTTGTATTCAACCGTGAATGACTTGGCTAATTTGACCTTTAATGTCCTTGAGTGTGTTGTTGAAGTTCGCGCGTATGACCTTGGGATATCACCAAGTGAACGCTCTTAGGACTGTTTGCAGAGGGTTATTGTTCACGATGTTTGAAAGTCAGTTAAGGAAATGCAACTTGACTTTGTATCCCTTGAGATAATTTATAACGACATCAACCTCGAGTGTCCTTGCTGATATTTGAAGATCACACAATTGACCTCGAATGACTTTGAGCTTGCCTTGGAACTTTTAGTGTGACGTCACATCACCTTCAGAAATATATTGTGGCGGTGGTGGGGGTGGTGGATATAAAAGGTTTAATAATACAGAGAACAGTTGTTGTCTTGTTGTCTAGTAAGCAAGGTATATTTTGATTTAAGCATCTTATTACATACCATAATGTTTTACCAGTGTGAAAAGTGCGGCAAAGCATTTACGCGTACTTACAACATGCGTCGCCATCAAATGGAGTCATGTCCAATGAAAAACGTAGAAAAGGGACCAGCTGGCAAACGTGCAACAGTAGATTCGGGCACCTCGACATTGAGTATGCACACTTGCACATCATGTAATGTAAACATTCCAACAAATCAGATTGTTCGACACGAAAGAACACTCCAACACAGAAATAATTCAGTTATTCCATTTTCCCCCAATGTCCAGCTAATTCAGAGTGCATTCAAATGCAGAATAGCTAGTTACCGAGTATACCCAAACAATGACCATATTAACTACACATTGTTTTTCAATGATGTTAAAAACAATGTGATGGATTTGTTGGGTAACATGCTAACAAGTCACGGTGTCATTAAAGTCAATATGGAAGTATTTGGTTTATATCTACTGCCATCATCTGAAGTGTACAGTGAAAAATCATTCAATACGCCAAACCAAATAATAGATGTGTCTTCAGATTTGGAGTCTATGTTCGAATGGTTTATTGGGAAAATGATGTTGCAGACAACAGAATTCCAGGAAAAAGATTCAGGTAGGTTGACGAATGGAAACATGTAATTTTTGCCATCGTGAAACATATACATATACATGCAACCATTATTTTTAATTACATCACATAATAATGTATTCGTTTAATTTCAGGTTGGGCATTACAGAAAATCACTTATTTGGAAGTTAATGTGAATAAATTCAGTCCTATTGGGGGTTCGTCATATATTAAGCTACCATATTTCATAGAGAAAAAGATGGCCATTATCAATGTGAAGAACCAAGATCAGTGTTGTTTTATGTGGGCTGTAACATCTGCACTGTGTCCTGTTAGAGCATTCCCCGATCAAATCTCATCATACCCACATTTTTCCACATTATTCAACACAGCAGGTATGAATTTTCCTGTAAAGTTATGTGATATTAAACATTTTGAAGAATCGAATAATATATCTATTAATGTCTACGGTCTCGAAAGCAAATTTGAAAAGAATAAACTGATTTGGGAAGTTGTTGGTCCATTACGGTATGCCCCCAAGAAATTGAATATACATATTAATTTACTGATGGTAACCAAAGATTGTGATAATAATGATGGTGATCATAGATGTGAATCAGCATGTGTACAGACACATTATTGTTGGATCAAAAATTTGTCTCGACTAGTTTCCAATCAGATAAATTCTCATGAACACAAAATTTATTTTTGTGATGGATGTTTATTGTATTTTCACACAGCAAGATCTTTGGCTATGCATCAGAGTCACGATTGTAATCATGTATATACAACAATACCAACAGTGAACCATAAACTTGACAAATTTGGTAAACACGTTCCGGAAAATATTTTAAAATTTGAACATTTTGAAAAACAATTGAGGGTGCCATTTGTTGTTTATGCAGATTTTGAATCAATTCTGAAACCGGTTGCTAATACAGAACCAGATCCAAGAAAATCTTATACATTAAAAAGTGTCAAACATGAACCTCACTCCTTCGCATATTTAATTAAATGCTCTTTTGACGATTCTCTTTCCAAGTTTGAGCTATATCGAGGTCATGACGCTGCAAAAGAGTTTGTGTCTCGCCTAGAAATTGATTTAAGGGGGTTATATAACACCTATTTAAAGGATTTTAAACCAATGATTCCCTTGAATAATGAGGAGAAGATTCAATTTAGAAATAGTAAAGTTTGTAAGATTTGTGAACAACCGTTTGAAGACGGTGATGAGAAAAAAGTTCGCGACCATTGTCACCTTACCGGGAAATTTAGGGGTGCAGCCCATGGAATATGTAACGTTAATTACAAGTTGCCCAATTTTGTTCCAATAGTATTTCATAATTTGAGCGGGTATGATTGTCATATGTTTATAAAAGAGTTATGTAGGTATGGGGACAAAATTGATGTTATAGCTCAAAGCAAAGAAAAGTATGTTGCATTCACAAAGAGCATCTATATGCATGATTATGTTGACAAAAATGGGGCTTTGAAAAAGAAGTATTTAAAGTTACGATTTATAGATAGTTTTAAATTTTTATCATCGTCTTTGGCAAATTTAGGAAGTGGTTTATCCAATGATCATTTTAGGGAAACAAAAAAACATTTCTCCGATAATGAAAAATTTGATCTGATGCGTCAAAAGGGTGTATTTCCATACAGTTTCATCACCGATTTAAAAAAGATGGCTAATCCAATTCTTCCAACAAAAAATGAATTTTATGATGAACTAAATGGGGAACACATTTCTGACGCAGATTATGAGAGAGCTACACGAGTTTGGCGCGTATTTAATTGTAAGAATCTTGGTGAATATTCAGATTTGTATTTAAAATCTGACATCCTCCTTTTATGCGATGTATTTGAAAATTTTCGTGATCAATCATTGGCAACATATAAATTAGATCCTTATCAATACTACACTTTACCAAGTTTGTCGTTTGATTGTATGTTGCGCATGACCAAGGTGGAGCTAGAGTTGTTGACAGATATTGATATGATTCACTTTTTTAAAAATGGCATTCGCGGCGGAATTAGTCAGTGTACTGAGAGGAAGCATATCGCCAATAATAAATTTATTCCAAATTATGATCCATCAGAACCATCATCTTTTATAATGTATTTGGATGCCACGAATTTGTATGGCCATAGTATGTCACAATCATTACCATTTCGTGGGTTTAGATGGTTGTCTGAGCAAGAAAAATTAGATCTCAATATATTGGATATCGCAGATGATAATAAACACGGTTATGTTCTAGAAGTTGACATACATTATCCTCAAGACCTACATGATAAACATTCAGATCTTCCATTTTTAGTTGAAAGTTTTTTACCGCCAACCGGAGAATCTAAATTAAAAAAATTAATTCCTAATTTAAATGAAAAAAGAAAATATGTAGTTCATTATCGAACGTTGAAACAAGCTATTCGAAATGGTTTGATAGTGACACAAACACATAGAGTATTGATATTTGAACAATCACCGTGGTTGAAAAAATATATCGACTTTAATACCGAACTAAGAAATAAGTCAAAAACAAAATTTAATAAAGGCCTTTTTAAGACGTATAATAATTCGGTTTTTGGGAAGACCATGGAGAATGTTGAAAATCGTAAAGACATAAAATTGGTGACCCATTGGGAGAATATTAGAAAGAAATTGGGCGCGAAGGCGTTAATAGCTCGCCCCAATTTTAAAACGTCCTCTATTTTTACCGAAGATCTGGTCGCGATTCACATGGGTAGACTAAAAATACTTTATGATAAGCCGTTATATATTGGGTTTTCAATATTGGACATATCAAAAACCGTCATTTATGATTTCTTTTATAACTTTATTAAAGCCAAATTCGGTGAAAATGCTTCCTTATTGTACACTGATACAGATTCTCTAATATTGAAAGTATATACGGAAAACTTTTACCAGTTTATTGTTGAACACCCCGATAAATTCGATACATCAAATTATAGCATTGACAACATTTATAATATTAGGAAAAGTGAATCAGTAGTAGGTAGAATGAAAGACGAGTTTCAGGGTGACCCCATAAAGTGTTTCTATGGCACCGGTGCTAAAGCCTATTACGTCAGTTCAATAAGCAATGAAATTAAAAAAGCGAAGGGTGTAAAAAAGGCTGTAATCGATAAGCAACTTAATATTGAGGATTATAGAAAAGTTGTAGAGCGCGGGGGATTAATATTTCGAAAAATGAAAACTTTCAAGAGCGAATTGCATGACGTTTATACTGAAATTGTAAATAAAGTCGCACTTTCTCACGCAGATGATAAGCGTTATGTGATTCCAACAACAACTAAAACTCTGCCTTGGGGTCATAGCGACATAGAATTTTATAAATCAGACCCAGATGAAAATTTAAAACTGTTTATACACATTGCTGAAAATTTACTTAGAGACGATAGCACTGACTATATCTAAGATGTGAATGTATAATGTATTTTAACACATGTTTTTGTAAATTATCTATGTGATAAAACTTTGTTTTAATAAAATATTGTTTCAAAATTGTATGTGACTTTAATTGATATTAAACTATTTTCCACACCACCGAATGGGGTTGGGTTATTTGTGCATTTTTATCCTGGTTTGGTAAAAAGTTGTTTAAAATAGGAAATGCAAGATTAAGAAATGAATTACAGTCAGGTAAAGTTATATTATTAAAAAAAGAATGTAAAGAGCTTCCGGTCGGGCTTATTCTTTAATAAGTATCACTAAAGAATAAACCCTTAACGGGGTGGCCAGGCGTGAACTGAGCTCTTTGTCGCACCCCATTCGTTTTTTAAGGGAAACGAAATTTCAAACGAAAAACCCAGGTAAAAACAGAATTTAGATCTAGAGACTCAAATCCTCTTTTTCCGCTCTCGATCTCGAGTGGTTGCACAATATGCAAACCCCCGTGTGGACGAAAACGTATAGTTTTCCACGACAGTTTGCACACTTAAGGTCCGACTGTACAAATCCCATTGGCACTTTGTCATGCCTCTGATGACGCGATGCTTTTGGCTTTGGACGCGCCATGCCACTGTAGCACTCCTCACATAATAAAGCACCGCCAGGCAGGCTGACGTAGCTTATAGTGCGGCAATACGTTGGTGCGGCAATGTTTCCACAGAAACGAAGTACAGCTTGACGCCCGTCAAGCTGAAACGAATCCATTTCTAGGAATTCGTCGACAACAATACCTTCATCAGCCATGTTAATACTTATGGAGCTTTTCAAAGTATGAGTTTAACTCTCAAATGCGGTGCTATTTATTTCATTTCTATAAATGAGGAGTACTCATAGCGCATGTCCTTCACATGAACCCATAAAAATCTCAAAATGTGGCAACAGTGGTTTTAAAATGTGTTGAGTTAATGTATATGATTGTAGACAATTTTAAAGTGTGGCAACAGAGGATTTTATTATTTTCAATTTTCTTTATGCTATTTGACGGAAATAAATTTATTCCTCAGATTTTAAATTCCACGATTCATAGAACAGCAACAGTGTTAAGGTGTCCAAATCAGCTTCAATCTCCCGCATCTTACTTCGCCAAGCACTATATTCCATATGCCCACCCTGCCGTAACCTACAATAAACGGTGCCTTGATGTAACACATTGACAATTGCAGCGCATGTTTCGCCGAGATCGGGGTAGTTAACAGCATGTTGTCGATACATCTGAATGCATCGCAAAAGATTGTTCAGAATGCTGCAAACGTTGCACATGTTAATGCCTTGTCGAGAAATATTGCAAGATCTAGGAGGAGGTCGCATTATATAGCAATATGAATGCAGAGAGGGGTTTGGGGTGCAGGACGCGCATGACTTGTAGTATTAAATAAGGAAAGGGCATATCATCAGATTTTTACAAGAACACATTACATATAGTTCACAATGTGGTGACATTGAAATACCCTTGTGACGTATTTTATATTGCGTATGGGTAACTAAAATAATCTCGAAAACGTTATGCTAACACGGCAATGTCAACTTGAATTGTTCTAGAAAATATCTTGTGATAGAATGGAAGACGTGAAGCAGCAAAGTCACCTTGATATGGCCTAGTAAATATGTTGTAGTAGAATGGATGGGGGTGAAGCGGTAGCAAAGACACCTTGAAACTTTCGACTGCGTGTGTTGCGACAAAGCAATTAAAGTTTTTAGTGGTGGTGGTAGTAGGATGGGAAGGGATGAAGGGAATAAAAAGGCTTGTTTCTTAAACGTTGAGATAGTTCTTCGTTTGCACTTTGAACGTTCTAGTGTTTTTATACGCCAAATTTAAAATGTCTTACTATATGGGTGAAGAAACGCAGGAAGCCGTAGTTGCTGATCTCCACAATGACGATGGAATGGAGAAAATTATGATGGAGTTGGATTGCTATGATGTCGAACGAGTAGCCTCATCATCTGCACAAGCCGAACAACCAGCTTCTTCTGCTGCGAAATGTGTGGTGCTGCAAAATGTTAAATTAGCGCCTGCAAGAATCACGAAGCGGCCACGTCGGAGTTCAACGCTACAGAATCTGCTGACCGACAACGGTGAGGTGGGAGTACCCAAAAGGAAGCATAGAAGAAACACACCAACCGCAACAACCGCTCCGACGCTGGAAAGCATCGCAACCACCACAACTGCGACGACGTCGGCATTACTTCAAGCATATAATGATGATGTGCCCCAAGCCAAGTCACCGCCACCACCGACATGGTTGAATGATTTCAAAGGGGAACGAAGAAACGTGATGCTGGAAACATATAGGTTGAAGCGGACAGTTCTGAAGGAGTTGGGTGAGCATGAAAAAATAATAGCAGACACAGAAGTACAGATAGCTTTGCTGCAAAATGATCTGGCGGTGCGAAGGATGATGGCCGAGGAGTGCAGAATCCAGTTGGGCCATTTTTCCAATATTTAGATATAGGGGTAGTTTTAGTTATTTAGTTTATTGTGT
>MU185948.1:60285-74034 GCA_016904865.1 Pissodes strobi
TTTTTGTTGTATATTATAATGGTTTAATGTTATCTTTGTAAATGTAGCAAACAATCTAAAACCCAATTAAAATCCTAAAGATTTTTTAATACGGTAGAAGTGTGAAGAGATGCATAATGTCTAGATATTTTTTTCATTTAATATTCTTTTTTAATTCCATAATATCTTTTTGTAAATTTGTAAACATTATTAAACATTTTCGTCTATCTTCATGTGTTTGCTCATATATCAATTTCTTGACTTCTTCGGTTAAATCACTACTTCTTTGTTCTTGTGCAATCTTCCTCATTGTAATCATTACGTCTTTATTTATTAGATTTGCAAATAATTGACGTAACTCAGGTATTTTGAGATCTACATATTGCTTATTGGTTGCATCCTTAACACTTCTTGGATCGGATACCTTAGTTAAGCGTTTCCCCTGAATATCGTAGTCGCCACTGGTAGTAAGTTTGAAACCAGTGCCTGGCAGCCCACGAGCACATCCATCATTTGCTCTGGTTCGCTGACGACCAAATATGTCAATTGTGTTGTTGTTAACAGGCGCCATTTTAAACTTATACTAAGTTATTTTTTCTAGAGCTGATGTACTTATATTAACGAATTAGTTTTGGTTCCCATATAAAAATAAACAAATTATAATTAGTAGTTAGTTCTTGTTAAAAATGGGGCGTGTTAACAACACTATAGATAAATTTGGTCGTCAGAGAGTACATGGCAAATATTGGATTTTACGCGGTGCACAAGGAATCGGATTCAAGTTAACTTTTGATGGCCACTATGATATTGGGGGAAAACGTCTATCAAATGTTGCAAAACCGGTAGTAGATAACGATGTTACTACCCAAGAGTATGTTCTTGAGGAAATACAGTTACTTCGCCAAGAAATGAAAGATGTATTAAACGAATTACAAAATCATATTAATGAAAGCTTGAAGAGCCTAGATAGAAAAATGGACGGTGTTGAAAACACATATATAATCAATGATCTAGAGAATCTTAAAAAAATACGTAATTTAGAGGGATGGATGGAAAATAATGAAAAAAAGTTAATAAATATTGATGTAAGAGCTAATAGCTTTATTTCTTCGTCGAAATGGGGAGTGCCAATAACACAATAGATAAGTTTGGTCGTCAGAAGGTAGTTCATGGTGACGGAGTTCAAATTTTGCATGGTGGTGCGCCAGGAATAGGATTTAAGCTAACATCCGATAATCAATTAAATATTGTGGGAAAGCGTTTAATTGGTGTTGCAAAACCGGAAACCAGTGATGATGCTACTACCAAAATATATGTATGTGAGGAAATCCATAAATTGCACATAGAGTTAACAGAAACAGTCAACAAAATATCTGAAGTTTGTAATAAAAATTTGATAAGTGTTGATGGCAGAATGGACACATTTGAAAATAAAAGAAAATACTATGATGCACGAAAAGAAAATATTGTTGGGGAAATAACTAATTTGGAAAAGAGAATGAAAAAAAACATGAAAATATTGTTGATAATTGAGAAGAAGGTCAATAATATGATTGCAGCTAGGAAAATAAGAATATGACAACAGTTACACGGGGCAAATGGGGCTATCATTGTTTTTCTAGTGTATTAGACCATAAACACCAACTTTTTCACTCGAAATCGATTATATTTATACACAAGTAGAAACCTGTCACCAAAATAGTTTTCCAGAATTATTGGATACAAGTTTTGTACTAATAGATATATATTAAATGAAAAACAAAAATATTACAAAAAAAGTTTTTTATTTATAACCCCTATACTTTGCACATGTTTAAAAATAATATATATTTAAACAATATCTGACTTATAAGAATGTTGAAAACAATGTTTTGTTTGGTCTTAAAAAGTTACAAGAATGTGGTAAATAATGTGTTTTCTCGCCCATTTTTGATGCTGCCACTGGATCTTCGCGTAGAACATATTTCTCTCGAGGTGTGGTGTAAGCTTGGGTTCCATCAAACTGATGTAACTTATGCATCTTCATAAAGACAGTATTTCTCAACGAGGTCCTTGGGAATTTGTGGGATTTCAATTACCAATAGCTTCAAATCCTCCTCAAGCATTTGACTGCAAAATGTGTGCAGATCAATGTAACCATAAACAAACTTCTCACACACGTGGGCACCAATACAAAAATTTAATGCGTCCTTCAGGTACTTGGCATATTTTTCATCGTTCGCATCGGCAACACACTCTCTCAAATACGTGATAATATCTTCACGCATATTTCTTAGCAGTACTGCTAAACTTTTAATGTATGAAACTTGACTTTCATTATTTATAAAATTGGTCATCTTGCCCTGTGTGAAAAACAAAACAACGTGTCAGCATTCTGATAATGTATTATAATAAAATGTAATCAAACTTTTAAAACTATTACAGTTCGAAGATATTGTAATTATTCCAGATTATCAAACCTCACAAGAGAACGTGTTTTGGCACCGGAGTATGCGGGTTCACTTTGTCCTAAATAAGTTAATTTATGTTTTTCGTTAGAGTTATTGATAATTTCAGCAACTTCTTTGGTAATAATTTCAGCACCCCTTTTCGGTAAATAAGAACTAAAAACACAGCCATTTTCTTTATCAAATAATGTGGCAATAACACTTTTCCCGAAACGACCATTTGTTAATTCTAGTTTCTTTATAATATATCGTTTTCCAATATCTAGAGAGGAAAAAGGTATGCGTTCTATTTGTTCCACTGATTTGTTAAAACTCTCATTAATTTCGATAATTGTTCCTTGTGAAAGAGACATTATTGTTTGAAATAAGTAGTAGTACCTTTAATAAATACACCACACAGATAATACAATATGCGACTATCAGAATACTGAACACACTGCTTCACTAATCAGAAAGATTATGACTGTTTTCAACATTATGGCATCTTATATAGCGCCCAGAACATATTTCTCAAGGTTATGTTACGTCATACCGAAATATGTAACCAATATTCAGTCTCAAGAGCTTTAAAGGTCGTGGGGCCCTATCTTAATATATCCACAAGGACACTCAAGGTCGATGTCGCTAGAAATTATCTCAAGGGCGCACAAAGTCAAGTTGCATGTCCTTAACTGACTTTCAATCTTCGTGAACAATAACCCTCTGCAAACAGTCCCAAGAGCGTTCACTTGGGGCAATGTCAAGGTCATATGCGCGACCTTCAACAAAAAACTCAAGGGCATTCAAGATCAAATGTCAAGGGCATTCAAGGTCAAATTAGCTCAATGTCATTCAAGGTTGAATACACCCGAGGCCAAGTGGGCGGGGTCTATCCCAGTGGCACCGGAGGGGGGGTGCGGGGGTAAAAAAGTGGAGGGGGGAGAATTGAGTCCGTCTATAGCTCTCTACTAACATCATGGTCAAAAATTATTAAAACAATCAGTTTTTAATTATTTTCTTTTGGTTTTATTAGGCAAATCCAATCGCTGTCATGCGTAATGAGTATGTCGATGGCCTAGGCGCAATACCTCGTATCATCATCAGTTTTAACAAAATTGAGTTATTATATTTCTGATATTAAATGGAACATTGCGCGCCATCCATTAGAAGCGCAGCGCACTATCTTGCACAAGTAACGCGGCAAATCGGAATCTGTAATAACAGGTATCAACTCGAGTCGATAACTTAGTGGAAATAGCACGTATCATCAGTATTTACATGACAAGTAGGATGGATGGTTTTTGCTCTTGTGAATTTTTTTATTTTCGTAAAAATAAAGGTAAGTTCCTATTTATTTCTTTTGTAAAACACATTAGGGTTGTTTCTTTTATTTCTTTTTATAATTATATTCATAATATCAAAATAAAAATCAACTAAAACTATGTTTAAATTTTCTTTTGTTGATACGCGGTATTACAAATTTACTCAAATTTATGTTACGTGGTATTTCAAACGGCAATTTTTAAATTTAATACTTAATACTGTATTATCGCCCTAGGTTATTTTAGGAGGTTATTTTAAAATTCACAACTTTTTTACAAAAAATTCGATCAGATGCAGTTTTTCACAATTTCGCAGTACTTTTTGGAAAAATATTGTATGGTAGAAAATGTTGTTAGAGCTCCAATTTTTTAGATATTTACAAGAAAAAATAAGATTTTAACACAATGATTTACCATTTTAGACCGCGACGAACTAAAAAACCAAGGGCGATAGTTTTACCATTTTATTGACGTAATTTTGCCTTTGTCTTTAAAATATCGTTAATAAAAACATTTGTTTTTAGTCTTCCACTATGACACCCAGAGGATAGCGTTTGGTTCTGCTAGCACAAGAAAACACACAACTTCTTAAAGATGATACAGTTTTAGAAAATTTAAATAACCAAAGCTCTTCATCAGATTTATTAAAAGACACCAATAGTTGTATTACGGAAGAAACAAAAAATACAATTAGAGGTAATGACATACTTCAACGTGCACTGCAAATAGTTTTCTTTTCGAAAATAAAGAAAATATTGATGATGTTTTGCCGCAAGATATTGGTGAAACGACTTATCAGGAGCTACATGTTTTGGAGAATGTTCAGTCCTATTTTGTAGAAGACAACATAGAAATAGTTTTTGAAGAGCCTGTTCAAAAAGAAAACGCGAGAACAAAGATTTTTGAAAACAAAGTGATATTTGAAAATATACCTAAAAATAACGTTTCAACTGAAGAATATACCCCGGATGCTTCAGACTGTGTACCTAATAAAGATTACTGCAGTTCAGACTCAGAATTTGAAGCAGGAGACTTTAATGAATGGCAAAAAGATGTTCTACCCAACGAACCACAACTAGAAGAAGAGACAGGTTTAATTGAACGGCAAGAAGTAATGCACGACAATGAAAGCGATAATGAAATGCATGGAAATGAACAAGAAAAAAAAAGCGTGGAAGAAAACCTGATAAAGGCGAATGGTCTAGAGAAAAAAAAAACAAGAATTAGGAGGTTGGCTGGAGAAGAGTACATAGGCTACACCAGAAACCGACAAGGTCAAATTCTTCATAATAAGCAAAGACAGCTACAGCAATAGGACATCGTCTAAGTGTTTAAAATATAAGAATAGATTCTGCCGCTCAATATCTGAAGAAGCACGACCATAAAACCAAATTTTTTTTCAGCTTTTGGAATAGAATGAACTGGGACCAGAGAAAGATTTATGTTGTTGGCCATATAAAGATGAAATCTACGGAGAGAAATTATGTTGAAAATTCCAGACGTAGTATAACGTACGACTATTTCTTACAAGTTGGTGCAGAAAAAAAACAAGTTTGCAAAAAAATGTTTCTTTCTACACTAGGTGCGAATGAAGCGATGGTTTCCAACTGGTGTAAACAAAATTAAAACGGTATCATTCCCGCCGCCGATGTCTCCATAAGAACTAGAAAAGTCTTAAAAAACGCTGCCCGACCTAAAACAAAAAAGGAGATCGGACAAGAGGAACAATCAAATTATTTAAAACAATTTTTTCCAGAACTTCCTAAAATGCCCGCACATTACTGCAGAAAAGATTCTACGAAACAATATCTAAAATACCATTTTGAATCAAAGGCTAAGTAGTATAAAATATACCAAGAAAAGTGCCTAGAAGATAAAAGGAACTCTCTAAGTTGTCGGTACTTTTCTGAGTTATTTGAGGATCTGAATTTAGCATTGTATACGCCAAAAAAGTCCCATTGCAACACCTGTGTAGCTTATATAGCAGGTAATATTCAAACAACAGAGTATAATAATCACATTGCCCTTAAAGAGAAAGCAAGGCAGGCAAAACATATAAACTAAAAGGAGTTATATCTTTTATTTGGACGTTACTTAGGCATTTATGTTTTATTGTTCCTATAAGAAGTTCAAATAAATATTTTTTTAATTGTTATACAGATTCACAGGATTAAATTTTTATTAAATTTTTGGGTAAATATCACTTATCAACATGTGGTTCAATAGGCAATACCACGTATCAAACTGCATTGCTAGAAAAAATAATTATAAAATATTTTTTAAAATATTGTTGTGTGAAAAATACGATTTTTAGCTAAATGTATAAAAACTGCCTTCAGGTAAAAGAAAAATAAAACAGTTTTTTGTCTCTCCTGAAAAGTTGTCAAAATGTTGATACGAGGTATTGCGCCTAGGCCATCGATGTGTAACTACAGGAAG
Organism: Pissodes strobi; assembly: GCA_016904865.1. NCBI lineage: Eukaryota > Metazoa > Arthropoda > Insecta > Coleoptera > Curculionidae > Pissodes > Pissodes strobi. The sequence continues at coordinate 66,452 of MU185948.1, forward strand.
TGTGATGAAAAATATTCAGTTTTCAGCAACAGTTGAAAAATTTTTAATGAAACTAGAGAAAATGTAATACAACTTTTTACACAGTTGAAATTATTTCAGTCGAAAATAAAAATTATGCTTCTTAATTTTATACGTAAATAATTATATAAAGTATATGGGCTTGAAATAAGCTGGCACACAAGAAGATCGTCAATGGCAGTTTTTACCTCAATTTTCATAATGTTAACTTGTGAAAAATTGGTGCGGTTTTCGGCTTTCGAAATATTAAGCACTAGAAGTGATTTTGTAATGGTCGTGATATTTTCATATTAAACGGGGTAAAAAATAAAGCTATGTAAAATTATAAAAAGTTTATATGTGTGCTATTTTGGCAATAGTTTTTTTCGGAGTTTCCATATGGTGCTATAAGAAGGTTATCAAGACTTCTAGACGTATTTGTCAGATTTTTGATTAATGCTTTTGACAAAAGATACACTACTGTACACAAAATTTGCTAAAATCTTGGTAACCCAATTTGTTTACTTTCAATTTAACTTGAACATTAGTTGACGAATTTTGACGAGTTTTTCATATTTTGAAAGCTCATTCCGTTACAACTGACCCACTTAGCTAAAAGATTTTATTTTTTGCATTATACAGGAGTAAACCAAACAGTAAATTTAAAAAATTTCTCAAAGTAGGGTTTTTTTTTTAACTTGTGTCTGTTGGTCAGTACGATTTTGTTTTGTTTCACAGTAAGAGCGTTTATTCCATTTTAGATTAGCTTTATCTGAGTGCTTACACCAATGAATAAAGAAGAGGAAGGATACATATCGACATCTTGGGAAATGGTTCTTGCATATGGCGACCCAGATTAACAGTGGCGTATCCTGGCAACAAAAAAATAAATACCTATACTAACTATGTATTTATATAGTTTTGTTGTTTATTACTTACGGGTACAGTGATCTCAAAAAAGTTATAAATTATAAATATTGCCAATATCAAAGAATATTATAGTACACAATAGAAAACTCATCCCATGTTAAAAATTTGTATCTCCTATGGAAGCAGACTTTTCGAGCCTGCTTCCATCGAGCGAGTCTCGCCGTAAAAGCGACCGCGTGCCCAGCCACGTTGCCAAATTTGTGCGGTTGAAATTTGCCCGGTGCGGCGTCAAAGATAATAGATAATTCTACTAGGAAAATATTTGTTGGTCGTGTAGTGTTGTCACGCAGTAGCGACTTGAGTAGCAAGCGTGCAGGAATAGGCGAAAAGCAGTTTTCATTTACGTATACCTAAAATAATTATTATTGAGATTTTGAGATATTAAATTGTAATCTAGGTATGGCTTCAAATGCTGGCCATTTATGCCAATATTTAACATTTTACCACTGTATAATATGATTGACAATGGGTGATATGCATAAAATTTAGGCAAATGCTTTTACTTAATTTTTTTTTAAATAAACATACAAATTACGAACATCCAACAAGGATAGGTAAAGAGCAAAAGCAAATGCTTTATTTTATTCATTATTGTCAAAGATTTAGAAATAAAGTTCATTTTTGTTCAACAATAATTATAGACATCGTTGCCAAACAACGTCATCTTAAAGTTAAGGTAAATTCGAACCTAACAACTATTACCTGTACTATTACGTTTTCATTGGTTAGATGTGAACAAATAATTTATTATGGGTGCTAAGTTATTTACGCGCATCATTGTAAAAAGTATATAATTTGGCGATTTCAGGTTGGCCAACACATTTTTTTTATGATACACTGGGGAGGACTTTAATATGTGAACGGAATACACAAGGTGTCCGGGAAAATGTGAGAAATCTCCCGGGTTCAAATAGAACACGAAGAAATAACGTGACAAGTTCCTATATTTTTTCCCCTCCCTACGGAGATATGGGCCCCTAAAGGACGCCGCTAGAAATCGTTTTTTCTTGAATAACCTCCAAAGTACTTGACATAAACTAATAAAAAATTAGTATAAAGGTCACTAGTAAGAACTCCTTAAAATAGTTGCGACATATTTAGCTTCTTTGGTTTACCAGGGACGGACAAAATTTAACATCTTAGTGCTTATTTTTTTAACACCCTGTATGATAAAGACCCAAAAAAATGTTTAGATAGCTTGAACTTTAAGCTATAAAAAAGTATTCCCGTTCAAGAGCGATAAAATAAACCGTTTTTGAGTTGTTATCCAAAAAAAATAAGAAATCCGAAGAAATCAGCCGATTTTCTTAATAAAAAATAAAACATTAATTTCTTTATCATTTTTTTACTCGAAAACGGTTTTATCGATATTGAACAAAAATACTTTTTCTATAGCTTAAGGTTCATGCTACCCACAAATATTTTTTTGGTACAGGGTGTTAAGAATATACGCATTAAGCTGTAAACCTGAGTCCGCCCTGGTAAATTAAAAAAGCTAAATATCTTTTAAGGGCCCTATTTTAAGATGTCCCTATTAGGGTTATAATATTAAATTTTTATTAACTTACCTACATCAAGTTATTCAAGAAAAACCTAAAACTAGCGGCGTCATTTGGGAGCCCATATCTCCGTAGGGATGGCCGGTAGGAAGAAAATTATAGAAACTTGTCATCTTATTTTTTCGTGTTCTATCTGAACCCGCGAAATTTCCCAGATTTTCCAAGACACCCTAACTATTTTTTAGATCCCAGTGAAATTTCTTTATGTTGGTAATATTCGGTGATTAAACGCGAGTGTAATTCATTAAGTTATTAAAAAAGTACCATATATTGACTGGTTAATTTCTTCTATTTCTGCCCTACAAAAATGTAGTTTCCAATCTTGGACATTCCCATATCAGTTCTTTACTTATTAACATCATCACAATATTACATTTAGTTCCTTGGCGTTTCACACTGACATGACTGACAATCACAAAAGGTAAATTAGGGCAAAATGTGGGTAAAATGTACGAAATGCCTTTCAATGCGATTTTTTTGCTTCACCAGTAACACAGGGTGATTCCTTGCCAAAAAATGCCGTAAATGCAAAAGTTTTATTATTTTTCCTTTACTATGTTTTAAGCTCCTTGAAAAAAAAACAAGTGAGTAGGAAAGCAGCGAAACAAAAGCAATATGGGTCTTCTCTAATGGACTACCTTGTATTTTTTACGCTAAAAAGAAAAACTTTTCCTCCTGGCTTCAAAATAGTATATTCTATAACTAGGAGGAAAAGCAAAACATTCCTGGACGGATGACGGTGGTAATTGCTGGACGAGGCTCAGCCGAGGCCAGCAACACAGGAGTCCAGGAATGTACTTTTCCTACTAGTTGCACATGCTACTTTTTATCCGATTGAATTAGAATACGTACTTATAAAAATAGAGCCAAATATTACTCTAAATAAAAACGGTGTTTAAATTTAAACTCAACATAATATCAAGTTTTGAATCGAGCGAGCTTGAAGTTTATTACGTAACTACGGAAACTACAGCTAAATGCTACTTTTGATAGACGTCAGATCTGACAAACAAGGCGTTTGAATAGGACAGAAATGTTACATTCCCGTCCTAGGACGGAAATGTTATACTCCCGGACAGTTATTTTCTATTCCTGCATGTACAGTTATTGCATGTTGCCAAGCAACGATTACAATATACTGGAATCATGACTTTTGCGGTGAGAATACACATCGGACAGGGGTCGTCTTTCGTCCGATAGGATAAAAATATATAATATGTTGACATTCAGAGTAGATGCTTCAGAAATATTCAAGTTTGAAACTCACATAATTGCAAACAGCTCCAGAAAAGTGAGATACTAACAATATAATAAAAATAATAAAGTGAAAACGTTGGCTAGCCATTAGCAATTATGTGAGTAATATGTGTAATTATGTGTATTATTATGTGTAATATTTCTGAAACATCTATAGTCAAAAGCGATCTTATCGTGCAGGTCCAAAGGTCACAATTTTCATTAAAAACTTCATTTATGGCAGATTTTGCATGCAAAATCTGTCAAAGGCATGATAATTAATGAGAAATGTGACCTTTGGACCCGCACGATATGACTGCTTTTGACTATACTCTGAATGTCGACATATTATATATTTTTGAAAGCAAGAGGAAAAGATCTTTCTCTTTAGCGTAAAATATATAGGGTGATCCATTAGAGAAAATCCATGTTGCTTTTATTTAGCTGCTTTCCGATACTCACTTGTTTTTTTCAAAGAGCTTAAAAGATAATATAGGAAAAATAACACAAGTTTTGAATTTACGATCAATGACTCTTATGAGAGGAAAATATATTTTCACTAATTTAGTTAAAGTAACAAAAAAAAACAAAAGAATCCAGACCTCCTTGTTTTCAAGGTATTGTACAAACAATGAACGCGGTAATTATGCTGAAAAAAGTGGTGGTAATGGTTTTATTCTTATAAAACGGTTAAACCAAGATTTTTTTTTTTAATTTTTTCGGTGTATTTAAATCCATCCGCAAAATCATTTCGATTATCTTTTAGAATACAAACCATTACTAGCCTTTTAAAACCGTCACAATATTCCAATTGTAAAGAGGACTTTGACAGGCAAATATTGTTATCTACTAATACAACATCAAAAAATAAGAACAGCGCTGACAATGAATTTTTTAAATGTCTTGAAAGTAAAGATGACATTTCTGATGCGGAATCCACTAGTGCTGAAAATTGAAAACGCAACATACACAACACCTTTGGAAGAATGTGCTGTTACTTATTATACAAGGTATCTTATTAAACGAATAAAAAATAAATTTAACTATTTAGATTGCTTAAAGAATATTGAGAGCTGCAATAAAAGTAATATTCCACTTTTAAAGGATTCAAAGCAAATATTTTTTTTAAATAAAAATTATGCAGGAAAATCTGGAGAGTCTTTAGTTGTGTACCAAAAGATGACATAGTTGTTATTGTCCAAAAATAATTTTTATATTTCCGTAAATATTTTAATCTGTATGAGTCGAGAGAGTACCTTGCGGTAAAAATAACAGACAAAATTTTGGCAAAAAATGTTCGTTGGTTGGCTGATAAAAATAATAATTGTTACAGACACAAAGTTTTATTAATTGAACAGATGGTTGTAACTAACATTTTTATGTTTTGTAAATGGACATTAGATAAAAACAAAAAAAAAGTGCAGCAAAAATTACACAACCTTAAACATCAATAAAAAATATATTTTGACAATAATAAAACAATTTAGATAGGTAAATATTACAGGTAAGATTTCGACAGATTTTCAAAGTAACAATTTTTTAGAACTAAAATAGTAAAGTGCGTTTTCAAAAACACTTTCTTACTTAAAAAAAAGTATTAGTCGAATAATTAGATATTTACCACAAAACTTTAATAAGTTTAGCAGTTTAGCTCCTCTGCTTTGGTTAATTTATTGTACAGATTGTTTACGTATAATGTTGCCCCCTCTGACTTATTTATGTTTCGAGCTTAAAAAAATACTGAATTTTATAGTTTTAAATATTATGTACCTAAGTTACAGTTTTTGCCGAATAAGATTAGATAATCTATAAAATGTCGACATAATGTATTTACGACTTTTTTATTTTTATGATATTTAATAATATAATATATTCTATTTTATAGGAATAGAGTAATAATCATGGATGTTGTTATTATACATGTAGTATTTTTACATTGTCTCCGGACCTATAACCACCTATGCAAATTTTCAGCTCGATATGACAATTTAAATTCGAAACTTAGCCCGCATTTCCTAAATGCGGTCATCTACCAGCTTAAAACCACGATATTTTTATATTGATTTCGACCCATATACGTATGCAAATTTTCAGCTTCATACGACAATTTAAATTCATGATTTGACCCCCTTCTCCTTAATACGGGCCTGTTCCAGCTCAAAAATACTATAATAATTTTACAACGTCTCCGGACCAAAAAACGTATGCAAATTTAATGCTCGATACAATTTAAATTGAAAATTTGGCCCCCTTCTCCTAAATACGGGTCTGTTCCAGCTCAAAAATACTATAATAATGCTACAATGTCCCCGGACCAAAAAACGTATGCTAATTTAATGCCCGATAGAACTTAATTGAAAATTTGGCCTCTTCTTCTAAATACGGGTCTGTTCCAGCTCAAAAATACTATAATAAATTTACAATGTATACGGACCAAAAAACGTATGCAAATTTAATGCTCGATACAATTTAAATTCAAAATTTGGCCCCCCTTCTCCTGAATACGGGTTTGTTCCAGCTCAAAAATACTATAATAATTATACAATGTCTCCGGACCAAAAACGTATGCAAATTTAATGCTCGATAAAATTTAAATTGAAAATATGGCCTCCCTTCTCCTGAATACGGGTCTGTTTCAGCTCAAAAATACTATAATAATGCTACAATGTCTCCGGACCAAAAAACGTATGCAAAGTTAATGCTCGATACAATTTAAATTTAAAATTTGGCCCCCCTTCTCCTGAATACGGATCTGTTCCAGCTCAAAAATACTATAATAATTTTACAGTGTCTCCGGACCAAAAAACGTATGCAAATTTAATGCTCGATACAATTTAAATTTAAAATTTGGCCCCCTTCTCCTGAATACGGGTCTGTTCCAGCTCAAAAATACTATAATAATTTTACAATGTCCTCGGACCAAAAAACGTATGCAAATCTAATGCTAGATACAATTTAAATTTAAAATTTGACCCCCCCTCCTGAATACGGTTCTGTTCCAGCTCAAAAATACTATAATAATTTTACAATGTATACAGACCAAAAACGCATGCAAATTTAATGCTCGATACAATTTAAATTTTAAATTTCGCCCCCCTTCTCCTGAATACTGGTCTGTTCCAGCTCAAAAATACTATAATAATTTTACAATGTCTCCGGACCAAAAAACGTATGCAAATTGAATGCTCGATACAATTTAAATTTAAAATTAGGCCCCCCTTCTCCTGAATACGGGTCTGTTCCAGCTCAAAAATACTATAATAATTTTACAATGTCTCCGGACCAAAAAACGTATGCAAATTTAATGCTCGATACATTTTAAATTAAAAATTGCCCCCCCCCCTCCTGAATACGGGTCAGTTTCAGCTCAAAAATACTATAAAAATTTTACAATGTCTCCGGACTTAAAAACGTATGCAAATTTTCAGCATGATACGACAATTTAAATTCAAAATTCTCCTCCTAAATATGGTCTTGTACCAGCATAAAAACACGATAATTTTGCATTTTTATCGAAACTAAATACGTACGCAAAATTTCTGCCCCATCGGTTTGGGATAACTGTTTTAAAATTATGTGTGTTTATTGTGACAGCTTGCCTTGGAAAATGCAAAATAATAAAATAATATTGAGTCGGTATAAGTGGGGACATTTGGCAACGCTGCGTCGCGTTCCGGCCGGCGACACGAGGCACGAGGGTTACCGCATATTATATTCGTTTTACGGGGGCATTGATGTCTCCGTACAGATTCACAGATTGCCATTTGAATAAGCTATCTATTCGTAGTAGTATTTTCTTTGCCAATATGTAGATAATGTTACGGCTAACCTAACAACCATCCGAACGTTTTTGTGCTACCC
>MU185948.1:74044-100591 GCA_016904865.1 Pissodes strobi
ATAGCAAAGTTGTAATTCTGTTAAGAACCCACGGGAAGAACGTAACAATATATTAAAATACAACGTGTGTTTTTTGCGGATCATATAAATGCTTTAACTTCATGCCAGATACTTTAGGTATATTCGAAATATAAAAATTTAATTTCATAGGATAAATTTCATATGTGTAACCTTCTTTTTCTTAGCTGAATACCTATGTAAAGAAATCTTGGAAGAATACCAAGAAAAAGTGATGTGTGAAAAAATTTAGGTTTTACTAAAATATGCTCTTAACCATTATTTTCTTGGAAAAATACACCTGTTTTCCAGGTTAATATGTAAAGTGAAGTTTTAAAGAAATAACATCACCATTTGACAATAATTATTCTAAATTACATGAATGGTTACATATCGTATTACTTGAATGGTTAGGAGCTATGTAAAAGAGCAGCACTTTTCCAAAAAAGAAACGCAAGATATCATTTTAGATCATCTATGTTGGGGTCTGGAACCTTCGGCAAAATGCACTAAAACGGAGTTTTATCCACAATACCGAAACAGAATTATTGCACTCAACCCGCGTTGGATTGTAGATAAAACTCCGTTTAAGATCATCAGCGAAACTTACAAATTTAGAGACTTTGAAACATTCTGCAATATCGTTGATAAATATTTTAAACAAGGTACCCAGGTGGGATCCTTGTAGGGATTAGGAAAATGTTTAGCTGTGAAATTATTTATTTTGACAACTGGATATCTACCTGCGAGGTAGCTCGCTACCCATTCATACTAGCTTCCACGAAGACCAGCTGTTCTTAGCTTCCCAAGCAATACCCAAGGCCGTAGCCAGAAAGAATATTTAGGGTAGGCAGAATAAACTTTTGGACAGGTTCACACATCCATCACATACAAGTTTATTTTATTTAAAAAATATGCATCATGGCTAAACTATGTCAGTACTTATCAACGTTTGAATTTTTAATTAAACATTTACCTTTAATAAAATTAACAGGCAATAGATTAATTTACATAAATAATTAGTATCAAGTAACTACTAATTTCTTTAAACTAGACATACTCATTTACTTTTATGTGCAATAAACTAAACAAGGAAAACAAAATAAATCATAAAAACATAACATAAAAATATTTCTTACTATTATAATAATAGTGGTCCCCACATTTTAAGTTAGAAATTCCTTTCCTTGACATACCCTACAAATTAATAAATTAATACTATTGAACAACAGGAAAGCGGACTAATAATTAGAAAACGCAGGAATAGAGAATAGAGCATTAGTGGAGTTTAGTATAAGTGTTTTTAGATTTAATTTTTGTGTTAAAACTATGTCCACCAAAACACATTATATATCTAGCGAGTATAAAATTGTGTGTTGTATTTAATAAAAATATTTATGGGCAAAATGTATTTACTGCATTTCATATTGTTAAAAGCAATATCTAATTAATTTTCAAGTATTGTCTCAGGCTTAGACTATTAAATCGAGTCCGCTACTCATATCTGTTACGAAGCTTATGTTTACTAAGTATCTAATACTAATTATCTGATATCCAAAGAGAAAGTACTAGTATCTAGTCGATACTTGTAAAAGTATCAATTGCACAGCGCTACTGAGTAACAGTGCTGCCCGATCTAAACGCATAGGAAGCGCTAGATTTAGGAATGAAAACGGTAGCAATCATGAGATGATGTCATGATTTTCTTTTTGGCGCTTGGTGTCCACAGTCCACACTGAACCAAGATTTTATTTCAGTAGGTATAATATTATAAATTTGGCTGTTTAATATTTGACAAGAAAAATAGGAAACACTACAATTCTTAAATGATTATGTTATTTAGTTACAGGAAAAACTAACACAATTTTCAAAATTAAGAGTATATTGTAAAATAAAACAAATCAACACTTTAAATTTTTGACGTTTTACAAGTTGTAATTTTCCCGAATTGATGTTAATATTCTTATGACAGATTTTACAAAAACCCTCAGTATCTGCTTTTTCAGACGCTAGCCAGTTTTTAAATTCTGAATCTTATTCCTTTCTGTTTTAAATTTTTGAGCATATTTTTTTCATGCCTTACTGCAGGTAAGATCTGACGGATCATCAGCTAATAAGATTCATCAGAATAATAATTGAAAACATACATTTCGATATTTAAAATGTTTATATTACGTATCAATTTACTCACCTCATGGTCATATATATTCAAAATATTCAAAAACTACAGACAATATACGTGACACAACACAAATCGATGGATAAATATGATATAAAAGGTAGTTAACTGTTTAGGGAAATACTACGCAAACGCAAAAACTAACCACAATCGCAACTGGTTGCTTGTGGGAACTCCCGAAATCCGAAATTATTTTGCGACGTCTCTGCATAGAGATGAGGAACCGAATTGTATTCATAGTTTTATCGATTGTCCATTGATTATTTGTTTACTTTACTTTTAGTATTTGCATAGATCAACTCATATGATTACTTTGTTTTCGTTTTTGCGGTAGAATTACGAGTCTCTGCGGTAGAACAGTAGCTACAGTGTGAAAACATTAGATCTATCGTAAAAACGGTAGATCTGTCAGAACTGCTGAATAATAAAATAACCAACTTGTCAAGTCTACTCCCATAAGAGAACACGTGGCGCGTAGTGGCCATTACTTTCGATTTGTTTCCTTATCCTCTAAATGATCTTGAGCAGGCAAATAATTTGTCAGGGTCATGGCGTACCCCTGGCTACGGCCGGACTCCATAATGGACCCTGTCGAACGCCTTAGAGAAATCAGTGTAGAATCTCCCCACCCCCATCCCCGACTCCAACAAAGGATATTGAATTTAATGCTATGGATCCCTTGTTAAAAAAAAACAAACTGCTCATCCATGATTGTAAAAAAAATGTTTGGGAATAATATTAAGGTTATCAACGTTTGAATTTTTAATTTAGCATTTACCTCTAATAAAATTAACAGTCTCTTATTATAAAATGTTAATAGGCAATAGATTAATTTACATAAATAATTAGTCTCAAGTAACTATTATTTTCTTTAAACTAGACATATAATTGCAGATATCCGCCTTATTTCAAGTTTTAAAAATAGGTTTAAGGTAGCATAATTTCCAGAAGTCCGGAAATATACTTGAGGAAAGTGATTTATTAAAAATAATAATAAGTGGACGGGAGATAACAAAAGTACAAACTTTTAAGACCACAGGTGGAATGCCTGGTCCATGGCCCTTATTTATGTCAATTCTAGTCAGCACTTCATAAATAGTTTATATGGAAATTGTAATATTATTGTAGATATTGCGTTAGTTCATATAGTGTTTAATTAGATATTTAGAGGTAAAGGTGTGTATTTTGGACTAAAGAAGCAAATCAAACATGGTTAGTTGTGTAGCTTGTGATGGCCTTTCTAAAATTCCAACAAATTCTGACCTTGGAATAACATTTCATCGGTAATTTCCCCATTTTTTTGTTTTTTTTGCCATTTAATAAAGCAAAATTATAAATTGTTTAATTTTTAACAAAATAGGTGACAGATCTAATCATGGGCGTACCCTTAGAAAATATAGCATTGAAAATCAAGTTTTGCAAGAATATTGGACAGTGCTAAAAGTAATACATTTCTTTTATACTTGACATGTTAAAGTTTATTCGGCCAATAAAATACTAAAATTAGTTATTTGAATATACTTGGGCAATTGAAATGCAAAAGTAAGCATGGTTAATTTTGAAATGTGCAGCTTAGTAAAAAATTAAATTATTTAGAAAACGGGTTTTCGTTATTATAAGAGTTTTTTGAGATTCCTTTTTAACGTGTTTATATAGGTGATTGTAACAATAATCTGCCACGGCACCTTAATAAAATGTTTTCTATAATTTGTTCTTAACAAATATTGGCAGCAGCGCAGTGCTATCGTTCTAATATTTCGCTTCGCTCGGTCCGGGGCGCAACCCTACCAAACAAAACTAATCCAAAGTAACTCAAGACATGCCCAAAATCAAGAAAAAGCAACATTGGAAAAATATATGAATTAGCACGCGAATGCTCAAAGTTGGTGTACCTAGACACGTGTTAATTCATATATTTTTCCAAAGTTCTTTTTTCTTGATTTTGGGCATGCCTTGGGTTAGTTTTGGTTGGTTGCGCCCTGGAGCCAGCGAAGCGAGCAGAGGACCATACGTTATATTAGATCGATAGCACTGCGCTGCTGCCAATATATGTTACTAACAAATTATAGAAACAATTTTATTAAGCTACCGCGCCGTGGAGCATTATTGTTACATTTCACCTATATAATTTTTTTTTCAAAAATCTTTTATAATAACGAAAATCCGTTTTCTAAATAATTACCTACCTATTCCTTCAATAAGAAGCACACTTCAAAACTAACCCACTATTATCCCAACTAGCATTTATGGTGGCAGATACGTAACTGCTACTATCAAAGCCACTACAAAGTGGGCGGTGACCATAGGCGGCTACGTCGTATATTCGTAGCTGCTAAGTAACTGCGACCAAAATGGGGAAAGATTTTGAGTAGCCGGGTAGTGTCTTGGGTCGTTTTTGCCACCAAAAGAGTTACTATGATTTGTTACTATAAAGTAGCATACTGGTGAATGCGACTTATCTGTTACGAAGCTGCCTAGTCGCGGGTTCGTGGCAGCCAAGTGTTTTCCACCGATATGTGGAACTTTCGTTAAACTTAAACTTTATTCGCAGCGACCTCTTCATGCAATTTCACACTTCATAAAAATAAATGTCATGATGGAAAATAATTATTATGGAAGCCATTATTATTTTTTTGTTATTTACCATGCGATTTTAACTCCTTTTGTAGGTAAATTCCAAAACGCAATCGACTTTACTGAATAAAATAGTGGGTTTGTATGACAAAATTTTCGAGCGCCTCTCAAAACTTTTCAAATTATTATATTATTTGCAATAGAAACCCTTGTAGTAATAAAATAAAAATAATAATTTGCTTGAAACTGGCGTAAAGCTTTGAAATATTAGTCCACCGTCAAAAATAACAAAATAACTAAGGAAAAAAGCTTTAGTCTAGGTATATTTAGCTTGAAAACGCAAAATGTTTGTGCCACTTGGCTGTTTTTCTGAAAAGTCATGAAAAAAATATGGCCGTTTAATCCAAAAAATACTTTATAGTTCCATATGCTTCCACAAAGTACCGGGAACGATACTATATTAGGCCAACCTTACCCGTTTGGAACTTTAAAATCATCGGATTGATAAAGTGACAATTGTAACTACCCATAGGCGACTTTATAGAAACAATAACTTTATAGTGACCTTGGAAGGTAGCAGTAACCATTTTGCTACTTTCAATGCTACTATAAATTAGAAGTAACGAGGTGTCGTGGCCGCCACTACCCCGTAACTTAAATTGTTACTATAAAGTAACAAGAACGTAATGGAGACATTATGGAGACACTTGTTAGTGACCGCCACTTTAAAAAGTTACTATAAAGTTTTTGGTCCCTTATGGTGTCATATTCGAAGATTAGGGTAGTTCCAGCCACTTCTTTAAATTACATGTTTGCCACTTGCAATCGGAGTGTTTATTTTCCACTTTTATGGTAGGTAGGCACTAACCGGTCACTCTCGAAATATACTTCAAAGTGACTATTCCTTATAGAGTAACATTTTAAGTGGCAGGGTGGGTCTAGGAACTATACTTTAGGGGCAGTGACTTTTAAAAAGGACTGGGAACTATATTTGCTAGTTGGGATATAACCATATTTTGCATATTTTGGCATTTCAAATGCCCAAATATATTCAAATAACTAATTTTAACATTTTATTGGCAGTATAAACTTTAACATGTCAAGTATAAAAGAAAACTATTACTTTTAGCACTGTCCAATATTCTTGCAATTATTGTTTTTAGTGCTATATTTGTTACGGGTACGCCCATGATTAGATCTGTCACCTATTTGTTGACAACTAGACAGTTTATAATTTTGCTGTATTAAATGGTAAAAAACAAAAAAAGGGGGTAATACTTACCGATGAAATGTGATTACAAGTTCTGAATTTGTTGGAGTTTTAGAAAGGGGACAGGAACTTAATGAAGCCCGAATATTAAAAGATAAACAATCCCTTAATTCCGTAATATCTACCATTAAGAATTTCATAAGTCCATTTGAAGATGCTTAAGCAGACAAATTGTATAACACTTCGACAGGAATGGCTGCGCCTCAAAAAACAGAAGATTTTTTGCTGAAGATTTTAGACTTTGGTAATAAATGTCGTAATCAATGTATTGAAGAGTGTGCCTTAGATATTACAAGATTTGAAAGGCCAATAAAGAGGCGACTAGTCCATACCTTCGCTAATAATGGTGTAAAGTACAGAGTGGAAAAAACGGTACTCTTAAAGAATTAAAATTTGAAAGAGATCCTATGAGCAACATGCTACTTATATCTTTGGACAACAAAATTGAGTCCGAACTTGTACTCAGCTATACTTTAACACCTGTATCACTGTATCTATGCAATTTCGATGGTAGCATGGTTAAAACACTAAATCATCCCTTCTAAAATTATTTGAAAGTCACGACAAAAATCCAGGGGAGCCGATGGATATTGTCGTACTTATTGTTGATGCATTTTATTTTCTACACCAACTAAAGATTCACCATAAACTTTCCAGGGCGTAGCCCGACATATTTTAGGGGAATTGTGCGCTTTTAAGAAATTCACTTTGTATTTGATAAGGTTGTTACCCCATTACTGAAGAATGTTGAACGTGATAGAAGAACTACACCGGTACAAGAGAAAATTAATATATAATAACAGGTCTCAATCAAAGGCGACCTAGTAACTTTGTTATTGCTTTACGGCAGGATAACTTTAAGCGATCTTTAACTAAATACATAATGATGAATTGTCAAATGATATTTACTCGTCGATAATCAATAAAAAAGTTTTGTACGTAAATGAAAATAATGTAGCATATTCCCAATAACTCACTAAGGTATATCAACTTGAAAAAAATATATGGTTCCTTGGGCCCCCATATCTGCAATGCTTAATCCTATTTTTTTATGACCCACCCAATAATGGGTGGATATATAATAATGATAAATATGAACCATCTTGGTTTCAAGCTCCTCAAACACCGACCCAGCTAACGAACATACTTCTAATTGATGATAAAATATCTGATAGTGAAGATGACTTAGTATTAACAGACGATTCATTAAGTGACGAAGATTCCGATTAGTTTTTGCTGTTATAATACTTTTACATTTAATTTCTAGTATGTTGCTTCTATACTTTCATTTAAATGTTTTTTTTTAATTATAGTTTTACTTTTCAGTTATTAATGCTGTTATGGTATTTTTGATAAATTTAGGTATTTCCGTCGCCAAGCAAACTTGATTGTTATCATATTTCAAAGTATGTTGTTATCAATTTTAAAAATTTGTCAGCATTGTCAGTTTGGTTTGTCAAAATGTACTTACTACTTTGTCAGCCTGATGGCATACATTGCTTAAAATAAATAACGAATTTTTATCCGTATCAGTTTTTTTTTAAATCAGCTGTACCTACGTATTTGTGATAAACTATTAGGCAATAATATTATTAAGTATGCAGAAGATTTCTTTTTTGTTTATTACGTTTATTTCTTTTGATGATTTGATATCAAACATATTAATTTTTCTTATTTGTACTTTGATACCACTAACAGTTGATATCATTGAAATTGGAACAATCTTTTTAAGCATTTCCCGTAATTTGACTTTTAAACCAATGATTTCACAATATCATATTACCGTAAATGTTTAAAAAGCTTGTGACAATTACACTAGTTTCGACTGTATCTTCTACGTATTAAAATTGTTATAATGTTTGGGAGATATATTTCAGACAGAGGAGTCAATAAAACTCAACTTGTGTCATTAACAAAAAATACTGTATATTAGATGTGTGGTAGAATATATCATTTCATTAGAATGATTTTGTTTATTTATTACCTAAAAGACAACCCGATACTATAATAGACTCTGGCAAGAAACCGATTCCAGTTTTTTGTCAGCCGTTGATAAGAACGTTAATAAAACTCAAGTATAACTTTGACAGCGTCTGCTAGGCTAGAGTTTCCAAATTTTTTGTCTGCCAATGTTTTATGAGATTAATAGCACCTCAAGATGAGTCATTTAGCGCAAGAAATATTTTTGATAATTTAAGTTCACCAAAATGCAAACAATCGATGAACAAAATGGCGTCTGCCAAGAAAATGTTTCCAAATTTTTTGTCTGCTGATTTTTTTTTCGATAGTGGCAACAAACAAACAATCGATTGACACACAAATTATTTTTGATAAATTTGGTTCACTAAAGGGCACCCTGTTGGTATAGCGGCGTCTGCTAGGAGAATGTTACCAGATTTTTCGCCTGCCAATGCTTTATGGCTGAAAGCATTAAAAAAGCTATTGATTGCCGCAAAAAATATTTTTGATAAGTTAGGTACACCCAACGGCGCCTTAATAAATTGGTTATATAGGTTTAGTATATAGACCACTCATAAAATTTTCATCTTTGATAAACGACGTTCACCAAAACGAAAAAACCATCCTTTTTGAAACCACCCCAAAAGTTTGGGATTCTACTTAAAAACGGCAGGCGGTCGGTTTTACCCAACTCATATGCCCCCAAGTGAAGTATCGTAAATGAAAATTTTGATAAAATATGTTCAC
Organism: Pissodes strobi; assembly: GCA_016904865.1. Classification (NCBI taxonomy): domain Eukaryota; kingdom Metazoa; phylum Arthropoda; class Insecta; order Coleoptera; family Curculionidae; genus Pissodes; species Pissodes strobi. The sequence continues at coordinate 82,771 of MU185948.1, forward strand.
CTATTTTTCTGTCGTTTCCCCTACGTGCGTGGTGGAGTTACGTTACACTGTTCTGTTGCATGTCTGTATGAGAGTAATCTTTTCTGAGTCATTTTCTCTTATGTGAGTATTTATTAGCTTAAATAGGTAAGTGTGGTACGTGATTCGCATTGAGAGATCGAAAACTTCTAAAAACAGAAATAGAAAATAGGTCCGTATTTAAAAGAAATTAATTGATGACGGGCTCTCGATGGCGAGACGTCGCGTCGTATTATTAGGGGAGAAAAGATTGCAATACGAATGTTAAATTAACTCCTCAGATAAAAAATCAAAAAAATGAGTGAAAATTTTGTTTATATTAGGCTACTAAATCCGCAGCTTTGCCCCCATTTAACTGAATTCGTATTTCTCACGGTTTGCGATATCCCCATAGTGATAAGCAAGTAACTCTCAAATAGGACTAATCGAAAATGTCAAGAGGCTCAGTGGTAACGGAATGAGCTTTTCCAAGGTTTAAACCGTGTTACTAAGATTTAGCGAATTTTGTGTTTAGTACTGGATATTCTATCAAAAGGTCTTCATCAATAACCGGCAATCGTATTAATCCCCTATCAAGCTATATTAAAACGCCTAAAAAATGTATTGACAAAATGGCGCACCCACACACACTTTTTGTATTTTTACATAAACTTATATCATCCCCATTACTAAATTACGTCCAACGCTTAATTTAGAAAAGACAGATTTTTGAGAGCCGAAAATCGCAACATCAAAGGTTAATTTTTCACAAAGTTACCACATTGTGAATTTTGGGATAAAAATTGCTTTAGTCAATCTTTCTCTGGCCCTGTGTATTTACCATTATCAAGAAAGTATAACGACTTTCGGGTGGGAGCGGAAAAATGTGAAAACTTAACACATCAAAATGATATATGGAAAGTTAACTTTGATCAAGATCGGGGAGAGGGTGAGTAGATGTGAGGGAGAGTATAACTTCTTTCGAACAGGCGTGCAAAACTTAATAATAGAAATGCAAGAATATGCAAAATGAAGAAATCAAAGTGGCATGGAGAGTTAACTTTAAGACAGGACGGGGAGAAATATTGTCACATATACGCTCCTACCCCTTGTTGCCTATGGACCTGACTTCGTTGCAGTAGTTGCGCTGTGCTCTTTCAGAAGACGGAGCTCAGATATAGGTAGTTGGGAGAGATGGATAGATACACTCGGTGTAAAAAAGACTTGGTTTATTAACTTCAGGTTGAGTATAGAAGGTTGTAAGTATTACCAAAATATTCGGGAATGCATATCTCGTAAGTCCCCTGGGATATTCCTCGCGACAATGTTAACCACGAACAGCAGCGAGAGAGATGGAGTGCTAGCCTGAAGGGCTGTTACAATTAGATTGACTGGCGGATAGATTATTTGGTCTGGCTGAATATTTAGTTACGTAGTTTACTTCTTATATGTAGTTAATTTAAATAGCACTTTGCCTTATGGCGTTATTAATTTTCACTGGTTCACTTTTAAGACGTGCCTGATCAGAGGGGCTTTTCCCTTTCGGTAATTCGCACTGATAGGTCTTTTTTAACCGTGCCTGATCAGAGGGGCTTTTCCCTTTCGGTAATTCGCCCTGATAGGTCTTTTTTAAAAGTGAGAGCTTTGATCTACCAGAGGGGCTTTTCCCTTTCGGTAATTCGCACTGGAGATCAAAGTCTGCCGGTATGGGCTGCTGCACAACTTCTTATATCAAACTTTGACCTCTAATTCGAATATTGTTTTGAATTGTCAACAAGGTTAATCATAACAGTTTATACTTTAATTAACAACAATTTATAATTGCGATTCAAGGTTAAATTCAAACTTTCCACTGTATGATTTTATGTTAGTTGACACATGCCCTCCCTCCAGAAAACGACGGCCTCCGGAGTTTATTACCAGATATGCTATTCCCTTACTACATATATATATTTCTTACATTTTGCACTCAACCTTAAATTAACACTATCACAATCCAACCGTACTGATCTCTACTCGATCCAAGACGTTCTGGCTGGTTGCAACAGTTTGTTCATTCATTTTACTTGTTGGCTACTTCGTGTTGTGGCTCAGTTTTGTCCACCCGGTATTATTCTTGAAGTGTTGTCGACTCTGTATGTTGCTTGACCCAGTGCTTTTTGCTTACATGGAACATAAGAAAGGTTTGTTTTAATAATTAACTAATAACTAATTTAATAACAATCAATCAATTTTTTAGTTGCCAAATACAATAGCAACATATGACCGTTGTGGCCAGATTTAGGCGTCCTACCATATATGTATATTTTTAGGCATAATAAATATTTTAAAACGTTTCCGTGTTATTATTATTGGATTTTGATTATCTTATACCATTTCACCATATTGCAGATTCTTATTTCCTATTTGTTGTAAATCCCTCGTATAAAGGATTAAAAATAATTCTTTTGATTATGTATATCTGGCAGTTCTATATCTATTCGTATTTAAGCATATACATTACGATAATTTTAATTACAGCTAACCTATTATTTCTAAATATTATAATATGATATGATACGTATTTATACTACTTTGTATAGTTAGCAGAAATGGTAAGCAGGTCATGTTGATATTCCATTGCTCGGGTCGACTGCCGCAGTCTTGAAATATGCAATTTAGGCTACCGTCTGAGTTTTGATTTTCTACCCTTAACGTGTATCCATCCTGTGGTGTGGGGGAGTGATTTGTGCTGGTGGAGCTGGTCGTATTGCGTAAGTATCTATATAATTTAAATAATAGACATATTAGGAATATTACAAATATGCTTCATGTTATTATAAATAGTATATCGTGCATGATTTCATTTGCTGCATGTACAGGGGTTGCTAATAAGGGTAGTGTTGGCTTGAATTTGTGAAATATTATGTATATTACTGCAAATGATAGCATACTGTTCCATATAACCATGATACTGTGATTTTCGTTTGTCCATTTATAATTATTGGATGACGTTTTCGTTTGCTTGATTTCTGACGTAATCGTTTGTAGCAATTCTTTACTTGATGTTAGGTTAAGATGTGGTATGGATATTGACCAGTTGTGGTTGATGCATTCTTCCATATTACTGAATTTGGGTGGCTGTAAATTTGCTGTCGGATTCAGTATAAACGTTTTTAATTTTGTCCATGCTGCTGGTATTACATGAGTGACTGATAATATATCATTTTTTTTGTACAGGGGAATCGGTTTGGAATGATTAATTTCTTTTTTATTTGTAGCTGGCAATGGCACGGGATGAATATTTTTAGCGCACCTGTAGCTGACGTTTTATTGCCCTGTATCGGAGTGCTCAATTCCATACAGATTATTTCCATGCCCTCTTCAGGGTGCGTGATAATATATTCATCATTCCCTATTTCAGTAATGACCATTAGTGAAGACCTGTGACATTTCATTGCGCAGTGAAACGTGAGGTCCTCCACCGAGGCTCCGTGAAATAGTTTTCTGGCGCATACGGGCCCTTGAAGCATATCGCCGGAAAATCTTGGTAAGTAACACAATTTGTTTTCATATGGTTTGCACAAGTGTAGCCCTGTCCCTGTTATTTGTATGGTAACCTGATTGTTATTGTTTACAGCTGCTGCCAGATACAGAGTGTTATGTTCAATCACACATGTTTGGCCTTCCCAGGCAAATGGATATGTAACTAATTCAAATAATTTCCATTGATTACTTTTCTCGTTTGTTGGTACCCCTTTTTTTCTGGGCATCGTGACGCTGCCTTCATTGGCTTCCATATGGGTCCTTTCTCACCGGATCCTGCCTTGCAATGTTTCCATATAGAATCTTGGTATGTATATCATATGTCTGTGATGCATTTATTATTTCATTATGTATTATCTGCTATACGAATTATTTTATCTTATATCCTATATGTATTAGGCCCTTATGTCTTATTTATCATATGCATTATTTTACCCTATTTATATCCAGTATATTTCTTAATCTATCAGCTGATTTTTATGTACATATTCTAAGCTTTCAATGCTCCGTGGCCCTTAAATGTTGTGATTTTCTCGATAAGATATTCATCACTACCTAAGTCCGTTTTACATATAGTCTATGCCTATATGTTTTCTCATTAGCTCGTATTCTACCTAATTTCCCTTTAAACTTCTTTTTACTTATTTCTCCTAGTTTCTCCTCACTTGAAACGCTCACATGTTTTTCTATGACTTTCCCTGTACGGTATTAATCGAAAACAATTGCGTTCTCATTATAACTTTACTAAAGTTTCATTTCTCCATTTATACTTTATTATTCACATAAATGAACTAAACTTTCCTAGTTTCATTTTTCTCTATATTAACTTTCTATTTCATCTATTTGGACGCCTTCATGTTTTTATTATGACTTTCTCTAGTATCTTAGATAGTTGTCAATAACACTTGCATTCCAAATTCTTGTTCCATCTTTCTAATATATCTCTGTTTGCTGCTCTAAGTGCCTCTAATATTGTTCTATGTGCTTTATTTTCTATTCTAAGTATATACAATATCTGTACTCTATTTTCCATTCTAATATACCTATATGTACTCTATTTTATACTTCAAGTACATAATCAGTCGTATGAATAAAGTGTAACAAATGCTTTTAATCTACCACCGTCTCTTTTTGCTGCATTAAAGCTGAATATGTTTATCTCAAAAAACTTAAGCAAAAGCATTTGCTTCTTTTTTATTCATATGAGCCATTGTTTCCATTTTATATGTATCTTATATTTTTCTATATGCTCTATGCTAGTTTTTTCTCACTCCTAAGTGTCTTATTATGATTTTCCCTAATATCTAAGGTATTTATTATTGACACCTGGGTTTGTAGATACTTTGGGCATTGTCATTATTTTTTTCCTAAAATCGCTAACAGTCTTCCTTCGAAGTCCTCATCTTCTTTCTCGTCCATACCTTCACTACTCTCAATTTTATTACTGTTGTGTTGCCCCTTATCTTTCTCACGTTTTTCTTTTTTTTGCCTCTTGTATCATTAATTGTATATCCGTATCTTCCGTATCCTCTGTACTATCGTCCTATGTGCCCTCTGAATCCTCTCTTAGTTACTTAGTTTCTGATGGCTTCTTGGTTTTTGGTTTCTTTGTATTTGCTTAGTTTTTAGTTACTTCTTACTTAGTTTCTGGTTTCATTGCATTTACTTAGTTTCTGGTTACTTTTTACTTAATTTTTATATATTTTTTGTATTTACTTAGTTTCTGTTAGATAATAGTATTGTATAACTTTCCCTATATTTAGCGATATTCATCTTTAATTCACTGGTTTAATATTTCCTTATATATTGTCTTTATGTTTATATATACTTTTTTATGAAACTCTAATTTCATATTTCAGTTCCTCGTATATTTTGCTTTCCAAGTGTCTGACTTGTGATTTTCCCTATAAGGTATTTATCTGACACAGTTGGGTTCAAAATTCTTTATACGTTCTGTATATACTCATTTCTTATTTTCTCTTTTATTTCCATATTACCTACTTCTTTAAAACTTCTTTCTTCTGCTTCTTTTTCTATTAGCTTGTTCCTCCGACTAATTGTTATTTTCTCTATTATCTAAGGTATTTGTGATTGTTACGCGTGTTTAAAATTTTAATTTCACGCAACTTTTTTCACCAAAAATTGCTAGTAGTTGTTCTTCTAACTGTACGCCCCTTTTTTGTCCATAATGGCACTACTCTAAATTTTTGTTGGTTATTCTCTTTCTTATATATTGCCATTGCGTCTTTTGCCTCTCGCATAATTAACTGAAATTTATTTGCTTCATTTTCATTATTGACTTCTCTTCTTCTCTTTCTGATTATCGCTTGGTGATGTGCTGGTCCATTGGTCCATTCTATGCATGTACTGATTTTTCTTACTCTTTTTATGGTCCAAACTGTCTTAGAAGTATGTTTTGTCTTCTGTATTGATAATATGTGATGGCTAAATGTGCAGATTCCGTATTATGCTTAACCTTAGTTGTAAGATTTATTTAAAAGAAGATAGCTATATAATACTGGTGCTTACACAAAATGGTCAACAAGGCAATTTTTATGATTGCCAAAAAATCTCAAAGAAAACTGGTACAGAAAACAATCTCGTGGATCACCACGGCTATAAAAAATATGGACGGCTTGGATTGATGCAAAATGTTATTTTTAGCTGGATCAGGGGTCCATCTGGAAAAGCGTATCTCCTCGACGAGTCCTTGGTCCTGTGTACGGGGGTCGAAACGGCTTCCTCCACCACTTGAAACAATTATATTGACCGGCGGATAGCAAAAAGAAAGGGCGGATCGATTATTTGGTGGATGAAAGTTTTAGCTTACGTGGTTTACTTTTTTATATGTAGTTAATTTAGATAGCACTTTGCCTTATGGCGTTATTAATTTTCACTGACTCACTTTTAAGACGTGCCTGATCAGAGGGGCTTTTCCCTTTCGGTAATTCGCACTGATAGGTCTTTTTTAACCGTGCCTGATCAGAGGGGCTTTTCCCTTTCGGTAATTCGCACTGGAGATCAAAATCTGCCGGTATAGGCTGCTGCACAGCTTTTTATATCAAACTTTGACCTCTAATTCGAGTATTGTTTTGAATTGTCAACAAGGTTAATCATAACAGTTTATACTTTAATTAACATCAATTTATAATTGCGATTCAAGGTTAAGTTCAAACTTTCCACTGTATGATTTTATGTTAGTTGACAATATGATTAAATAGGGTGAGTGTGCAAAATTTCAAAATAGGTGGACAAAATTGTGTAAAATCAGAGGCACAATTTAAGGGTAGTGAAATTATTTTTACTTGGGGCAGAGGTAAAGATCAAATTAACCCCCATTTAAAAAATTACGAACAATTTTTAACATAATGACCTCATAATATGGTTTAAATTGACCTTCTTTAGGAGAGTAACTTGGCTCTCCCGCGTCTGCGACTTATACAGTGTGGAAAATATATGTCTTACCATAACCTTATAATGAGTTAGAAGAGTTAAAAAATCGGAATTCTTTATCGCGTTCATCACGCCATCACGTATCAATTTCCAAATGACGAGTGAGTTTGCCAAATCAAAGGTCATCTGCAGACGAACACACTATAGCAGCGGATAGCCTGGCGCCTGCCGTAGCCTACCGATAGATCTAGCCCTGACACTCATCCCCGCTATGCCAGTAACGTCACAACTGTAGGTGTAATTGAGCAAATAATGGATAAAATCGAGTTGCGTTCTTTTACATATTCACTCCAATATCTTCGTTCCTAGTTGAGCTATCAAAATATTTTTTTTACTATTGTAAAGTGCACAGTTTGGCGCTTCTGTCGAAGTATAAAATGGTTGATATTTTCTATTCTAAATATGCTTAAAACATCGATAACTTTTGCAGTTCAGAAATTATGCAGGCAAATATTCACCAATCGAAAAACTTTTTTGTTTTTAGGAATTTCCTATAACATGCAGCGAAGAAACTGTAGATAAAAGACCAAAAATGTTTCTGGTACCAAAATCATTATTGTCGCTTTTATAGTTTAGGCGCTATGATATTTTATAGCGCGCAGAATTTAAAAACTCTGCCGGCGCCGATATGACGAGTTACCAGAATTTTTGAATTATGCGCGCTATAAAATACCATAGCGCCTAAACTATAAAAGTGACAATAACGATTTTGGTACCAGAAATATTTTTGGTCTACCAGAAATATTTTTGGTCTTTTATCTATATTTTCTTCGCTGCATGTTATAGGAAATTCCTAAAAACAAAAAACTTTTTCGATTGGTGAATATTTGCCTGCATAATTGCTGAACTGCAAAAGTTATCGATGTTCTAAGCATATTTAGAATAAAAAATATCAACCATTTTACTTCGACAGAAGCGCCAAACTGTGCACTTTACAATAGTAAAAAAATAATTTTGATAGCTCAATTAGGTTCGGGGTTATCGGAGTGAATATGTAAAAGAACACAACTCGATTTTGTCCATTATTTGCTCAATTACACCTACAGTTGTGACGTCACTGGCGTAGCGGGGATGAGTGTCATGGCTAGATCTATCGGTAGGCTACGCGCCTGCCCATGAGCGGGGTAAGGAAATAACTTCGCTTTTTGTTAAATACTCTGTCTCCATTCTCTTTTTCCATCTCTTACTCTCCGAAATTTCAGATAATTCTATTATCTTAAACATAGATAGCCAAAACGTCGACCGGTCAACAGCGTAGACCTTTTTGGTAGCCCGCTGCAGGACTAAAATCAATTGCAAATTAATGGATTGTTTTGGAATAAAAATAAACAAAATTTGTCAGAATCACGTTGCCATAAGTTGGTCTCCATGTGTGATACGTGATGGGTTCAAAATCATGGCAGCCTTCTGAGATTTAAAGAAATGGTTGTGTCCATTGTAGAGGCTTTGGAAGAACTTTCAGCAGCTATGGATAGCGATACTTCGTCTAAGGCAGATCAACACGCTATAATTTCTCGAGACTTTATTTTACGTTTTGTACAGCTGTAGTTATCTTTAAACATACTCTTCAATTGTGTAAAATGCTGCAAGCTATCGGTTGCGATTTAGTTGAAGCGTTGTTACTAATTTACTCAAACAACAGTTGAAGCAATGGATCTTAATAATACCATCTATTCAATAATAAATGAAATGCGGCAAAACATGGATTTCTGCTTTTCTGATATATTAAAGAATCTGTTAAGATTTTAAATTCCATTATAGGCGAGATGAAGGTGTCATAAATAGTCTCCACTCAAACACGTCGGTGATTTTTTAAGTCAGTTAAATGCCTATATGCCTGTAGTAAGTAGTTGTAGAAAAATAATTCAATGCGAATATTCGCTTTCTTTTAATTGATTATACCTTACCTTGAAGCAAAATCATCACATTGATTATACCTTACTCTCAAGCATATAATCATACCGTCCCATCAGCCTAAGCTCCTTTCTCCTTTCTAATAAATGGCAAACATGAAGGTGAATTACACCTGCAACCGCATGCGCATGCAAAATGCCCTAAGAATTGGAGCGAAGGGAAGGGACTCTCCCTAAATCCTAGGAAAACCATACTTGTTCCGTTTACAAAAAGAAGGGAACTAAAAATGAGAGCGCCCATCTTACATGAAACACAGTTAACTTTTTCCATCGAGGTAAAATATTTAGGGGTCACACTGGACCGGAAACTTACCTGGAACAAGCATCTGGAAAACACCATCTCTAAAGCCACTGCGACAAAATGGTAACCAAACACCAAACAAAAATAAAGACCACGGTCACCCATGCCTCACTGGTATGGTGGCCAAAAGCCCAGCAAGTCACCGCTAGGACCAAACTTAATAAAGTGCAAAGGCTGGTACGCATGGGAATAACAGGAGCAATGTCAACTACCCTAACGCAGCCTTAGAGATACTGCTGAACATGCCTCCTTTTCATCTCAGTGTGAAGAAGTAGGCGTTTATCAGTGCTCACGGGCTATTCGAAATAGGCAAATCAAAGCCTGGAGATTTGACTGGTCACTGGCGCATCTTTGAAGAAATAAAACTGGAAAATGTCAGCAAGCCAAGTGACCAAATGTCGGTCATGTTAGACCTAGATGTCCCATTCGCAGTGGTTATTGATGTCAAAGCTAGTCTGGGAATGCATGCAAGCCCTAAAACAACCAGCAACACGCAACCAGGCAACTTTAATGTGAGGTTCTGGCCATAAAGGCATAGAGGACAACGAAAAAGTAGATTGTCTTGCGAAAGAAGGAGCTGGAACATCATATTATGGTCCAGAACCCTACTGTGGCCTTATGAAGAGCCACATCACCGAAGAACTAAACAAATAGGAAAAAGACCAACTGTCGTCCTACTGGAGAAACACTACAGGACTAAGACAGGCGAAAAGGTTTATCACCATCTCTGCGAAAAGAGCAGAACAGCTCTTAGACACGAACAGAGACTACAGAGAGAGCACATATTAAAACTGTCGCCGGACTGCTCACTGGACGCTGCCCGGTAAAATACCACCTAAAGGCAATATTATAATTGCCATACTTTTTCCGTTTATCTCAATCTTATGAGAGTCCTTGCTGAAGAAGATCCAGAAATATACAGAAGAATATCCAAAAACAGGACACAAATATGAGAGGAGCAATCTTAGCTGAGATAAAATTACAAATAACATTGAGATACTTGGCAACAGATTGCCAAAAAATATGATATCTGCGTTCCTACAAGATGTATGCCAAGAAAACTATAAGGTTTTGAAGGAATTTGTAAAGGTAAATTTGCATTATTTATTTTAAATGTCTGGTTATTTTACTTTTTACAATGACCAATAAAATATGTTAAATTACGTTTTCCATAGCTTTTGAAATAACTTGATGTTTGTGGTGAATGAGAAGTAAAAAGTACGTGATTTTCTGTTGGAATATGTGAAGGACGACGCTCGGATATGAACTGAGTAAAATGTGGCATATCTGGTGACAGCAAAGACAAGCAACTATAAATTGAAGGTTAATGCCGCGTATGTCGATCTTGCTACAGATGTTTTGTTTGAAGTTTTAGCAGTAAGTTGCAGTCGACGCTTTCTATGATACGCCGTATTTCTTATTTCTTCCTGACGTATTATGGCATCATACTCCGGCATACTTCATAGTTGTAGTTCCATATACACCTTCAACCTTGTGTCTATGCATGATAATGCATAGACATATCGCAATAACGCAACTGTACGAACATTTTTAGAAGTTAATGCTATTGAGGAATTGCCATGACCCAACAGTCTCCGGATTTAAATCCGATAGGACATGTTCCAAAGAAAAGTTCCAAGTGAAGAAGATCACTTCGAAAACGATGACCGACTGTTAGGCAAAACAGAAGACGACCAATGCAGATTTTGCAATAATGCAACTGAATCCGCAGAACATTTACTCTGCCAATGTCCAATCTAACTCTGCAAAAGGTTCAAGTACCTTGAAGGAGTACAGCTATCACCTCAAGAAGTGAGTCAACTACCTTCCGAGAAAATAGCTTCGTTTAGAAGAAGACTACGTCTCTTAGACACAAATTAACATAAGAAGTTTATAGTCTTGTCATTCTAGTATCTTTGCCTTACCTTAAAATAAAATTCCATAACAAAAATGGATGTGGCAGCTTATGCCATTTATAACATTATGAAGAATTTTCATCGGAATTTTCATGCATCCGTCAGAGCTCTGATTCTGATTGATCTGAAAGTGGCAGCTGTATATCGCTGGCCATCGCATGCCAGATTCATGAAAATTAACTTTTTGGTGATATTTAGATATTTTATGTAAAAACACCAACCGAAAAAAATCCTGGCTACGGCCCTGACTCTTATAACTCATTTTAGACTACTGATCAGACAAATATTTTCCACACCTGCATCACAAGAACTAGGGAACCAAGTTTAAAAAGGAAATCATCAAACGTGAAATATATCTCTCATAGCTCATGGACTGGTGGGCTGGTGCATAAATTTAAAACTATTACTGTCATTCTGTCTACTTGACCAAAATATTAGCTTCGGCCGGTATTATTTAAAAGAAAATTGTTGAATTATAATTTTGTAGTTTTATGCATCCTAATTCTATAATGTACTATTATATTATTGAATTATCATAAACATATAAAAAGTTAAATTATAGTATACGCTTTCGATCACATAAATGAATGAGAACTAACAAAAAATATGAGCCAATGAAAGAGAATATATATAAATTATCCGTAAGTCCGTAAAAAATAATTGTGTTCTCGAAATAATAAATATCTTATTTATAGCAGGTTTATAGAGTTTAACCACATTTAATAAATATTATTTTTCAGCACACCTTTAATTCATCGCTATTCAGTTACACCTACACCTACAGGCAGAGAAATAAACGTTCATGTGAGTTATTTTAGCATTACTACCACATGTGAGAATTTGGTGTAGTTTGTTGTTCGAAGTTACATTGAAAGTTCATGGAAAAAGGGAAATACTTCTTTTAATTATAAATGATGTTAGCTTTGTAATCTTTGTAGGAGAGAGTGGGGGTTGGTACCTATATATCAAACCTAACAACGCTTAGAAATGCGGTACTAGTAATGGCATTTTTAGTTTGATATGCGTGCTTATTGAAAAATAATGCAGCATTAAATATTAAATGTACATTCTGCAAAAAATGAATGTTTTATATGTTTCGACTGTTTTTATTTTTGGATTCATCCAGTGGCGGATTAACCCAAAAGGCCGCCCGGGGCTAACAATTTCTGCCGCCCCTATCCTTCATACGAATATTTTTTAGTTTCACGGGCATTTAATTGTAATTTTATTAATTCGGAAATTCGACCTATCAAGGCCCACTTAAAAATAAAAACTGGTAATTAAGGCAATTTTAAATATTTATAATTAACGTTTAAGTTAATATACGCATACAACTACATAATATAGTGTTATATTTAAAATATAATATGCAAACAACAAAAACATAAAAGTTAATTAAACGAAAATATTTAAACAAAAATTAACAGAAATAAAAATAAATTAGCATAAACTAAGATCAGTCATAAAAATAAAAATAAAACACAAAATGGAGAAAACTGGCTATCCATAAAATAGGTAAGTATGAAAAAACCTTATATATATTTACATTTCTTGATTCAAATCAAAATTTTAACTCTTCCAAAAGATCACTGTTAATGCATAAATAGCAAGCGCATTAAAATATTCTTGCTTTAGGGAATTTCTTTGATAATGTTTCGTTTTCTTCAAAATTGTGAGTGATCTTTCTCCAGTTGCGTTCGTGATAATTAAGCACAGGAAGATTCTCAAAATTATTTCTATATTGGGAAATGATGGTGTAATTTTATATTGATGCAATAGTTGCATTAAATCAAAAGCATTCTTGCAATTTTTTTTAAGGTAGTCGTGATAGATTTTTGTACTGGCTGGATAGATCGAGCGGGGTTAGGGGGCAAACGATTTTCGAGTTTGTATTGTTGGTGGCTGGTGGCTTACATATCTCACGGTAGCTTATAAAATGCCAAGTGGGATTCTAACTCTAAAATCACGATTCTCAGGTCTCTGGTACGACGACTGATGTCATTAATAATCTAATGAAATAAGACTATCTAATAATTACTAAATATACTATAACTACTGATTTCATGTTCAGCCCGCGCCGCCCCTCTAGTTTCAACGCCCGGGGCTTAAAGCCCCTTAGCCCTTAGCCCCCCCCCCCCTTAGTCCGCCACTGGATTCATCTTAATTTATGATGGTGAGTTATGAAAATGTATTGTGATATTTAATTACAGTTAAAGGCTATTTTATTGGTATTGTGTTGGTAAATATCCCTTTTAATTTCATGAATATCTTGTGGTACATTTTTGAAGTGAACACTTCTTTAAGTGCGTTTAGCATATTTTCCTGGGTGTTGAATTAAATTGAGCCGTCACGCATCACGCTCGTCTCTTTAACTTTCATGCGGGTAAAGTTGACTCGAGTAGACTTCAGCCTAACGAGAGAGAAACAGTCAGTAACAATTTCCAGACAGCACGTAATATTCTCAGAATATTTTGTCTTGTGCCTTCAAAATATTCCGAATCATACTAGAATATTCTATTCCCTTAGAATATTCTAGGAACATTATTCACATATAAATCTGTGAATATTAATGAAAAATACTCCGGGATTATTCAGAAATAAATACTCCTATACGAATATTCTTGGAATATTTATTTTCCCATAAACACTCCTTATTTCAACGCCAACTACCAACCGAAGATGAAGCTGCCATATGTTTTAATCGAACATGGTGGATATCGTTAAAATGTGTTTATGGTTCAAGTAAACAAGTATCGCTCGCTTTCCAAATTCTGTAAATTTCTTAAACTTTGTGTGTTTATAAACATTTTAAAAGTTTTGGTGCAACATGGCCTCTCGTTCATTAAAAATGAGTGAATAAGTGTTACGGTAAGACCATGATCAGTGTGGTATGTTTGCATTTACCAAATAACGCTGCTTATAGTGAAAGAAATTTTAAATGCAAAAAGTAAGTTTTTCTTCAAACGTCAGTAAATCCATCATTACTCGACTGTGTAGGCGGCAGTGAAGTTTCGTTTTTCCTCCGCCGGAGCTTTACTTTTCACTTTTCCGCCGGCGGAGGTAAAAGTGTTGTCATATCAACATAGATACAATACAAACAAACATCAAAATAAGCGTCAACAACTCAAGAGTTATTAAACTAAAATTTGTATTTATCACTCAATTTGTGACTGCATTTCTAAAAATCACTAATTTAGGAACAAATTGGTTATTATTTAATCGAACTTACTCAACAACTGCTTATCAATACGGAATTAAAACGCAACCGAGGACGAAATTTTAAAAAAATAATTATTGTTGACAGTGTCCACTGACAGCTTTATGTGACATTACTATAGCAAGAAACTGAGCCTATTCACCGACACCGCACCGGTCTAAGCCGCCTTGCGAACCCACTTATCTTTAATAATAAAAATTATTACTATTAAAAAGAGACGTTTTTGAATTAATTTGTCGACATTTGAAGAAAAAACAGCATATTTTATTTGGAGGAAAAGTTACTTTTCATGGCTTGCTCTCTATTACCAGCCTCACTCCGTTCGGCTGTTAAACACGAGCGCGCCATGAAAAGTATCACTTTTCCTCCATATAAAATAATATACTATTAATAAGAATTACATCAGTGACAGGTGCATCTGTAAAGATTTTGGCTGTGTGCCGTCATTTGAATGCTATTAATAGTAGCCAATAGGCCACATGAAATAAGGGAAACCTTTATTTTTCTAAAATATTTCAAACATTTGTTAACATTATAGATTGTTGTATCTTATTATTTTATTGAAGTTGAAGAGGAGCACGAAGTCAAACCAATATTGTATAGATAGTTGCTTGCTTTATATCTTGGATGCCTGAAAAAAGACCTTTGGAATCTGATCAGCAACAAATACGTTTCCATATGCTGATATCTGCTAGTGAAGGGTCAAGTTTGTTGATATATTTGTAAGTTTTATTTTACTTGAAAATATTCCAAGTTGATTTAATGAAATATTCCTGGAATGATCATTGCCACTTGATACAGAAATATTCTTCGAATATTCTAAATGTTCTGGGGATATTCTAGCTCGAGTTAATCAAATATTCTTGGAATAACCATTACCACCTTCCGCATGAATATTTTGTGCATTCTGGTAATATTCTAGGAAGATTAAATCGAATATTCCTGGAACGATCATTACCACCTGATGCAGGAATATTTCTCGAATATTCTGGATTAATATTCACGAATATTCAATGGTTGTTTAAAAAATTGCCATTCTCTGATTTTGTGAATATTCCGTAAGGAATGTATATATTCAAGACATTCCCAGGAATATTTGAATCTTCCAGATTGAATATGCCTAGAACATTCTCAGAATATTTGGTGCCATCTGGGAAGGAATTAAATGTCTTATTTGGGTCATTCTGTACATCTTGTCCGTAGTATATTTATTCGAATAATCATCTATCTAACCTCCAAATTATCAACATAAACATAATCAACTATTAAATATGTATTATGCCGGTCCATATACTTATACTCGTTTCCGACCAAAGCGTTCGAGTATGATATTGTCTTTAGTTGATTAACTTTTTGTTGATCAACACAAAATTGAAAGTAAGTTGAAAGCATGGGTTCAGATGGTTCAAGCAAAATTGATTCGAAAATAGTCTAAAAATGGCAACGCTCGAGGAGGCAAATAAAATTGTTCGTGCTTACGTATCGACAATATATGAAGCTTTAAGGGAAGGGTTAAGAGTATCTTGGAAAAAGAGAAATCACGAAAAAAGCGGCGTTTTTAGGTTCGGAAATGGATGTCAAAAAGAAATACATTAGAAGCATCAAATAATCTTATGAGAGTCCTGGCTTAAGAAGATCCAGAAATATACAGAAGAATATTCAAAAGCAGGACACAAATATGAGAGGAGCAATCTTAGCTGAGATAAAATTACAAATAACATTGAGATACTTGGCAACAGATTGCAGATGATATCTGCGTTCCTACAAGATGTATGCCAAGAAAACTATAAAGTTTTGAAGGAATTTGTAAAGGTAAATTTGCATTATTTTACTTTTTACAATGACAATAAAATATGTTAAATTACGTTTTCCATAGCTTTTGAAATAACTTGATGTTTGTGGTGAATGAGAAGTAAAAAGTACGTGATTTTCTGTTGGAATATGTGAAGGACGACGCTCGGATATGGACTGAGTAAAATGTGGCATATCTGGTGACAGCGAAGACAAGCAATTATAAATTCAAGGTTAATGCCGCGTATGTTGATCTTGCTACAGATGTTTTGTTTGAAGTTTTAGCAGTAAGTTGCAGTCTACGCTTTCTATGATACGCCGTATTTCTTATTTCTTCCTGACGTATTATGGCATCATACTCCGGCATACTTCATATACACCTACAACTTTGTGTCTATGCATGATAACGCATAGACATGTCGCAATAACGCAACTATACGAACATTTTTAGAAATTTGAGGAATTGCCATGACCCAACACTTCCTGGATTTAAATCCGATAGGACATGTTCCAAAGAAAGGTTCCAAGGGAAGAAGGTCACTTCGAAAACGATGACCGACTGACTGCTCGCAGCTTTACAGGAAGCTTGATCGACATTACCATAAGCAAACTTAGATCATTTGACACAGTGTATGCAAAGAAGGTGCAAAGCAATCATTGATAATCGTGGTTGGCCTATTGAGTATCTTTTAATGCTTTAAAGGTGTTTTTTTAATTTTGTGTAACTTAGTATTATTTTTGATGAAAAATAAAAAAACGCGCTCTGCTATATTCCACTTGCATCTATTGCTTTACCCTGTACATAACATGGACAATTCAATGTTTTTCAAAAATTCACATAAAGAAATAGAGATGTAAACATACGAGGTTGAAAACGTATTTACACACAATAATGGGCAAGGTTATTGATAATAAATGGACCGCCCGGCGCCCCCCGTCTATCTCATTAATTGGATGAGTTATAAAAAAACTTTAAATATAAAACTTGTAGCGTATTTTATACATTTTGTTATGGTGTTACACAAAAAATAATCGAACATCACATTTAGACGTCTGTTTTTATTAGGAATTTTGCGCTTTCAAGCATTTAATAAGTATTAATCTAATAGTGGGCTTTTTGGCAAGTGAAAAATGAGAGGTATTTGAAATATTTATTTAAAATGATTATAACAAAAGGCAAGGACAACGGGAATATAGAAGGCTATAAAAGGACTAAGACGCTAAAACGAATTCTTTTCCTAAATACATTTTCCAGACTATACACTAAGATGTTGAATGAAGCAAATTTTAAACTAAGGCTATATATAGAACAAAGTAATATTATTATTATTATTATTAACTGAACTAAAGTTACTAAATTACAATATCTAATAATGGGAGTAACATTAATTTTACAATGCCAAAATTAGTTAAATAAGTAATTATTGAAGTAAATTCTCAACGGGTCCGCCATTTTGTTTCATATAACTTCTGTCGATATATTCTTTTCTGCCTTTCTATGGCAGCTAAAATAATACCTTGGCTATTATAATTTAAAGATCCAATTTCCTCAACAAGTTTTTTTTCTCTTATTGTAATAGCAACTAAATTTATTTCATGACACATGAACAATGTCATTTAAATGGAAAAAGTATCTAATACAGTTAGATCTGGGCTATTTGGCGGCCATCTCAATATGCCATATCTGCCAATCCACAAAGGAAAATCT